>JAJPUD010000522.1:0-13919 GCA_023553655.1 Myrmecobius fasciatus
GCTTGTGAAATTAGAAAATGAACATATGGTGAGCCATAGTGACTCATGATAGGAAAACTTCAGAGAAGAACTAAAAGCCATGGAAATGGATTGTCTTGTCTGCTCAAAGTTTACTCAATATATTAATTTTTGGTACAATTTAATTCACATAACTCAAACTTGTTTTCAGGAGGAAAAAGAATATCAATTTCACATGTGGTTTCTCTTTGTATTCCATTCAGAAGTAATTTTTCCCCCCTCAGGAATAATGAGGAAATAAAACTGTTAATGCAAATGATTATCTGTTCTTTAATTATTAAATTAACACTAGAAGTATCAAATAAGAGATTTATCATCTGGACCATTATGAAAAGGTGAATAGCTATTCACTTTTCACTGCCACCATCCAAAGGTAAAAAAGCAGTCAATCTCCTTTACGTAGTTACCTCTCCTATCTTCTCCCACTCCTAAAATGGGATATGTTCATCCATTGGAGTCCATTGCACAGAGTTGGCCCAAATGTGTAGATAAACCTAACTCTGGTGAGAAGCAATTTTGGTAAAGGGCATAGTTCAGTGCTTTTACCGCTGCACCTACTGCCACTTTTCAAAAACTCTGCTCCTCAAGAGGTTCAATTTTTAATAAGATGTTTTTGGTCCAAATAGGTTGCTAAGGCATAGCTCATATATGATTAATTTTGCTCTGCCAATTTGGAACAAATGAAAGTTCCAAGAAAATTCCATCTAACTGCTCTTGATCTTTACTTCCCATTAGTACCTTACCCTTAGTCTTAGAGATATTCAGAGCTAGGCCATCCTACTTCTATATTCCAAACACAGATCAAGGTTCCTCTTTCTGCCTTTGCAGAAGTAAGATCCTTTTCTCTTGGGTACCAAAAATACATCTGTTTGGCATCTACTAAAACTAGCCACCTCCCTCACTAATGAAAGAGCATCTTTCTAGTTCTCTCTTAGAATCTTACCTTCTCTTTATTTCTTCTCTCCAGCTTTTGACAAAGATTTCCTGGAACCATTAGTGCCTACATTCTGAATTGAGATTATGACTTATTCTGTGCCCAGTTTTCCTTGGTTTACAGCATAGTACAGTGGAAAGAACACTGACTCTTCACCATACCAGTCTGCTTTATTTCTCCCCTATAGCAGAATGTTGAATCTCAATAGATAACTTTTTTTGATAAGATTTTTGATAAGATTTTTGCTTGATTATATAGGACTTCAGGCATTGACTTATTACTTCTCCCTTATTAAAAAAGTCAAAATTTTATTTGTTTTTTTTTAAAATAGAGACCTTTAAATTCTTGTTTTCAGTTCCAAATTCTGTTCTACTCTTTCCCTTAATCCATTCAACAAGAAGGAAAGAAAAACAAAATGTATTACAAATATGCATAGTCATGAAAAACAGATTTCCTTATTAGCCATTATCAAGAAACAGAAAGAAAGGGAAAAATTAAACTTCCCCCCTATACTTCAAGTTCAATAGTTCTCTATCTGGAGATGGATACTAGTTTTCATTATGAGTCCTTTGGAATTGTGGTAATTGTTGTGTTGATTAGAGTTACTAAATCTTCCAAAGTTGATTCTCTTTATAATGTTGCTACTATTGTGTAGATTATTTTTCTGTTTTTTTTTTTTCATTTAACCTTGCACTAGTAAAAACAGGTCTTTGAGATTTTTTGTGAAACTGTTCCCTTCATCCTTTCCTATAGCATAATAGTATTCCATCATAATTATATACCATGACTTGTTAGCCATTCACTAATTGATGGGCATCTTCTCAGTTTCCAATTCTTTGCCACCATAATATTTGCTACAAATATTATTGTACATTTGGGGACTTTCCCTCCTTTTTGATCATCTTAGGATACAGTTCTAGTGGTAGTATTGCTGACTTAAAGGATATGGACTGTTTAATAACCTTTTGGGCATCATGCCAAATTGCTTTTTGGAATACTGGTTCACAGCTTTAACAACAGTGCATAAGTGTGCCTGTTTTCCTAAATCGCTTTCAACATTTATCATTTTTTTTTTCTGCCATCATACTCAACCTGATGAGTAGCTATGAGGTGCTACCTTAGGGTTGTTTTACTTTGCATTTTTCTAATCAATAATTATTTAGAGCATTTAAAATATGATTATTGATAGCTTTGATTTCTTCCTTTGAAAACTACCTATTCATATTCTTTGACCATTAATTAATTAAGAATGACCCTTATTTTTATAAAATTGACTCGGTGTCCCTACATATTTTGGAAATAAGACCTTTATCAAAGAAATTCACTACAAAAAGTTCCCCCCAGTTTCCCGAATTTCTTCTAAATTTAGCTGCATTGATTTTCTTACAACAAAAATTTTAATATAAACTTTTTCTTTTAGTTTTGTTTATTTTAATTTATGGAATAAAATATTTTTATAACACATAACCAGAAAAACATGATTGCACATGACACTGTATCTGTTATGTACAATGTTATTCTTTTAAAATATATAATAAAGTTTTCATGTAATTTTTTTTCTTTTTTCCCTCCCTCTGCCCTAGAGATAGCTGCTATTAGATACTAGTTGACACATACATGTGTGTGTGTTTGTAACTATGTGTAAAATCATTCTATATATATTTCTATTTGTCAGTTCTTTCTCTGGATATAGTTGGAGTTTCCCTTCATATGTCCTTTACATATGTCATATGTAAAGAATTTGGGTCTTTGTAATAGTCAAGATGACTTATTTATTCAAAGTGCTCTTAAAACAATATTGTTGTTACTTTGTACAATGTTCTCTTGCTTCTGCTCATTTCACACTATTATTTCTTGAAAGTCTATTCATGTTTTTCTAAGATTAACAAGCTCATCATTTCTTACTTGTTCAGCCATTTCTCAATTGACAGGTATCCCACAATTTCTAGTTCTTTGCCACCACAAAGAAAACTGCTATAAATATTTTAGAATATATAGGTTCTTTTCCTTTTTCTTTAACCATCTTTGGAAATAAACCTAGTAGTGTTATTTCTGGGTCAAAGGGCATAGGTAGTTTAATAACTCATTCAGCATAATTCCAGATTGCTTTCCAAAATAGCTAGATCAGTACATAGTTGCGCCAATAGTGAATTAATGTCCCAATTTTTACACATTCCCTCCAACATTTGTCATTTTTTGTCTTCAATCATTTTAGTCAATCTGATAAATGTAAAATGGTATCTCAAAGTTGTTTTAATTTGTATTTTTCTAATCAATAATGATTTATTGTATTTTTCTTATGACTATAAATTGTTTTGATTTCTTAATTGGAAAACTGCCTGTTCATACCATTTGACCATTTATCAATTGGGGAATTATTCATATTCTTATAGATTTTACAAAGCTCTCTATATATTGGAGATATGAGATCTTTATTGAAGAAACTGTCTATAAAAATTTCCTGCTTTCCTTTTGATCTTGGCTAATTTGTTTTATTTGTAGAAACACTTTTACATTTAATATAATCAAAATTATCTATTTTCTGCTTCACTCTGCTCTGTATCTCTTGTTTATTCATAAATTGTCCACCTATCCAGGAGTCTGATAAATAAAATGTTCCATGTTTGTCATATTCTCGTGTAATCTCTCTCTTTTTATCTAAATCAAGATCTCTTAAACTTTTTCCACTTGCAACCCCTTTTCATTAGAGAAATTTTTATGTGATCCTGGGTATATAGGTATATAAAATAAATATACAAATAAAACATTTATTGATAATAAATCATCATTACACGATCCCACATTTAGTTTTGTGAGCTCATGTGGGGTCATGATTCACTATTTAAGAAGCTTTGATATAGGTTATGTATCCATTTTGACCATCCCTTGGTAAATGGTGTAAGATATTGGTCTATGTCCAATTTCTGCTAGACTGCTTTCCAGTTTTCCCAACAATTATCCATTTTGCCTCCTGTGAACCCTTTTCTTGCTTGTCTGATCATGAACCCTTCCCTTATTATAGAATATGACATAATTTCTTCCCTGCTCTACTAATTTTCTTAAATCATCCTTTGTGTCTAAATCATGTACTCATTTTGAATATTTTAAACTATGATTATTTTAAATGGTGTTTCCCTACTGGATTTTATTGGTGACATATGGAAATGCTGATGGTTTGTATGGGTGTATTTTATATTATGTAACTTAGCTGAAGTTAATTTCAGTTAGTTCTTTCTTTTTTCTTTTCTTTTTCTTTTTTGGTTGTCGTTGACTTTCTAGGGTTCTCTAGGTAAATCATTGTATCATCTGTGAAAAGTAATAGTTCCATTTCTTCTTTTCCTGTGCTTATTCCTTCAATTTCTTTTCCTTTTATATTTCTATAGCTGTAATTTCTAGAACATATTGAATAGTAATGGTGATAATAGACATCTTTACTTCAACTCCTCTCTCATTTTATAGGTGAGGAAATTGAAACCTGGAAATGACTTTTAGAGGAAGGAGGTAGAAAGTGTGAGGTAGGATTTGACTCAAAATCCTGCCTCAGGAAGTCCTGATATGAGTGTCAGGTACCTTGGCTCCTACTTTAAACCTACCTGGGATTCTCTTAGAGGGTAGTTATGTTGGAGAAGGGGCAGTGAGACTTAGGAAGCCACTTCCATTAAGAACCTTCTCTTCCCAGGCTTCTCTTGTGTGAAGGCTGAAACCAGAGACTGATGAGAGTGAGAACCAAGGAGGCAGCAAAGTTGTAGACTTAAACTATAAAATGACTCAAGGAAGCTCAACACTTTGATATGTTAAATGTATCCTCTAGATTCACAGAGCCATTAGGGAAGAGGTAATTAGCAACCAGGACATATGTCTAACACTTCTCTAGAATTTAGAATGACATTAAATTACTCTGGATTCTTGAGTACTTCCAAGAAATGGCATGGTGCAAAGCATTTTTTTAAGAGCTCATTTGAATTTAGGTTCTTACATTCTAAAACCTGTGCACTACTCATAATATCTTACTGCACTGGCATAATGGGCTACTCAGAGAAGAAAGGAAAAAGTACAGGCTTACTTGATACAAAAATAATGCCAGTTAAATGTGACCTACAATTTGTAACCTTTGAAATTGCACACATTGAATGGAGGAGGAAGTGAAAAGTAATAGAAAGAAACAATTTTAAGGTATAGTCATTCAATATAGTTTTGTACTTGTAATGCAAATGTATTCAAGGATATGTGAAACTGTATGGCACACTAATGATAGAAAATATTAATAGAACATTTTAAAACCCAAAAGAAAAAACATGTTCAAAAAGGGATATACAGAGAAATTTTTATTACATTGTTAAGGTTTTTTAATAGAATTTATTACAGTTTTATTAATATGCAAACCAATTTTAAACATAAAATAAAAATATTATAACACACATAGATATTTATAGCTTATCAAAGGAACCATAATAATAAAATTGTATTTATCTGGATTTTTTTGGTGCCAAGTTTTGGAAAACATGACTGTTCATAATTAAAAAAAAAACTAGTTCTTTGTTTTTCTTTCATTAATCTTCTCTCATTAATATGCCCCATTGCTCAAAGAAAAACAAAACAAAACTCTTGATAAATATGTGTATAATCTTGCAAAACAAAATTTCACATCAGCCACATACAAAAAAGTTTCTGCAATTTGAATTTATCACTTTTTTGGCAGGAGGGGTAATTGTGTGTTTCATTTTCAATTTTTTGGAGTCATGGTTTATCATGTTGCTTTTCTCCATAATATTGTCATCACTATATAGATGATTGCTCTACTCACTTTCTTTGCTCTGAATCAGTTCCTAGAACTCTTCCCAGTTTCCTCTGAAATTGTTCATTTTACTATTTCTTGGGTCACAGTACTATTACATCATATTCATATGCCACAATTTGTTTAGCTATTCCATAGAGCAGTTTACACATTAGTTTCCAATTTTTAGCTGCCACTAAAAGAGCTACTATGAATTTTTTGTACATCTAGTTCCTTTTTCTCTTTCTTTGGGATATAGACTCAAGTAAGCAGTATAATTAAGGAGTTAGGGTCCTGAGTTCAAATCCTGCCTCTTATATTTACAAGTTGTATTTCCCTAGGCAAATCACTTAATCTCCTAGTGCCTCAATTTCCTCACCTGTAAAATAAAGGGTTAAAATTTGATGATTTCTAAAGACACATCTAACTCTAAATCATGTTCTCATCATCTATAGTCCAATGTGAACACATGATGACAAGGTATGAGTTGATTATCATGTACCCCAAAAAATCAAGTACCCCTACTGAAGAAATAATAATAATAATAATGGTGATTAAAAATAGGGCTTATTATGTGCCAGGTTTTGGACTAAGCACTTTATGATCGTATTTCATTCTCACAACATTTAACAGTTGAGAAAACAAAGGCAAATAGGTAAAGCGACTTATCCAGAGTTCCACAGCTACCAAGTGTCTGAGGTCAGATTTAAACCTTCTTGATTCCAGGATTGGCACTCTACCCACTCTGCTATTTGAAAGAAAGGTAGCATTATACTCAGAATGAACTAATAATGAAGAACTATCAGCTGGTGAGATATTTTAAAGAGTACTAACCATCATATAAAGTGGCTATACAGCTTTCAGCCCTGACAGAAAATGAGGCCGTTGACAAGCAAGGATTTGGAATGAAATGAAAAAATATTCCCCATAGTACTTTGTCTTCCTTATTCTCTTTCCCAATACATGTGTAGTCATGAAGTTGTTGATATGAAGGCCTAGGGAAAATTTTTTCAGATTGAGAGTTTCTAAAATTCTCTGTAATTATACAAGCTAGCAAAAACTCAGTAGCTTAGTTACTTTAAGAGCCCAGGATGAGCTGTTGTCAAAAAGGAAAAAAAAATGACTTTTTAGTTCTTTGGAAAGAATATACTTTTCCTATAAGCAGCAGCCAATAGGTTTTATGGTTCATACTAAAGGACTATGAATCTTTCCTAAAAATATGGTCACTAAGGGAATAAATAATTCAATCCTATAGCTTCAACTGGGGGGGGGGAAATCTTTTAAGTACACATGAAAGAAAAGACTTTGGAAAGCTCAGTGGACCACAAGCTGGAAGGTAATATAGTTGTATTTTGCATGGTACTGCAGGAGATGAGTAACCAGGAAAATAATCTTTCCACAAGTGTTGGCATCCTCAACAAGGCTCTGTGCACTTTCCATTCATTTGTTGGCTATTTTCTTTTTGCAAATTAGGCTTTATTCATGAAGCCATTGCCAGGCACTCTAATATGTTTTCCATGGCACAGTAATGTACAAAATACATGAACTGGGAAAAAAGTAGGTCACAAGTAGAACAGTTTTCTTTCCATCCTGCTGAAGTCACCTACTCTTTTCTTTTTTTTAATTTACACATATAAAAACATGTATTGATAACTTCTCACATTTGGACCTTAGAGACCATCTAATCACTTTCTCCCCAGTCATATGACCACCACTTTGGTCCATACCCTCACCACTTCTTACCATATTATTGTTCAGTCATGTCTGACTCTTTGTTACCCCAAGGATCATAACACACAAAATTTTCTATCTTCTGTTATCTCTTAAAGTCTGCCTAAGCTCATGGTCGTTGCTTCCATGACATCAACCATCTTTCCTCAGTTATCCCTTTCTCCTTTTGTGTTTAATCTTTCCCAGCAGCAGAATTTTTTCCATTGAGTAGGGATTGCTTTGTCATTATATGGCCAAAGTATTAAAGCTTCAGCCTCAGTATTTGACCTCCCAGTGAACAGACTGAATTGATTGTAAGTATTGACTTATTTGAACACCTTGCTATCTTAAGAGACTCCCAAAATCATGTTGCAATTCAAAAGCATTGATTCTCACTATGACTGTTACAGTAGTCTACTGATTGGTCTCCCTATCTCCAATTCCACCATATACCACCAAAACAACCATGATACAGATGCTTACATTCTTAAAAATGTGGATCTCATTATACCATTCTCTTCTCAACAAGCATCAATGGCTTTGCCTTAATCAACTACAAGATTCCCTGGCATTTCAGTCCCTCCACAATCTCTTTATTCCCTCTATGTTCTCTTCAAACCAATCTCCTTGTAGTTTCCAGTTTAAGACATTCTATCATCTGTTTCAGCACCTTTGCAAAGATAGTCCCTCATTCTTGGAATACTCTTCCTTCTCACCTCCCTGTCTAATCCTTTCAAGATTCAGCTCAGGCACATCCTCTCACATGGAGCATTTTTATGGTCTTCTCACTTCTTAGTGTTTTCTTCCCACATCACAAAATTATTGTTTTTTTCCCTAATATCTACTTTTTTGTATACATGTTCAGGCCACAATTCCAAACAAAGTGAAAACCCCTTGAGGGTAAAGGTTGTGTCATTTTGTTTCTTTTTCCTTTCCAGTGCTTAACACAATATCTTGCACTCAAGAAATGCTTAAGAAATGCATATTGAACGATCAATTCTGATGGACATGGCTCTCTTCAACAATGATATGTTTCAAACCACCTCCAATTGTTCACTGAAGAAAGCCATATACACCCAGAGAGAGGGATGCGAAATGTGGACCACAACATAACATTCTCATACTCCTTGATTGATGTTTGCTTGCTTACATTGTGTTTCCTTTATCTGATATATCGTTTGTGTAGATAAGATTTTTCTTGCACACCAATGATAAGTTTGGAAATATGTATACATATATTCGATTTGCCAATATTTTAACATAATTAACATGTAGTGGATATCCTGCCATCTAGGGGAGGGGTGGGGAGTTGGGGGGAAAATTTGTAACGGAAAGCTATGTAAGGGTTATTGTTGAAGAATTACCCACACATATGTTATGCAAATAAAATAAAAATTTAAAATAAAATTAAAAAAATAAATAAATAAATAAATAAATAAATAAAAAAAAAAAAAAGAAATGCATATTGACTTGCATTGAATTCTTCTATGCTATTTTCTCTCTGTATGTCTCTCTCTCTCTGTTTCTTTCTCCATCTCTGTCTCTCTGTCTCTGTGTGTGTGTGTGTGTGTGTGTGTGTGTGTGTGTCTTTCTTTCTCTCTGTCTCTGTCTCTCTTTTTCTCTGGCTGTCTGTGTTTCTGTCTCTCTTCCATCTCATCAATAGCCATATCAGTTTAAGTGTCATTTCTATTCAATAACACCCAAATCTCTCTTCATCAGTTCTTCATAACCAATTGCCTTTTGGGCATTTTCAACTGAATACCCTATAGGCATCTCAAACTTAACATGTTCAAACCAGAGCTCATCATCCTTTCCCCTAAATTTACCCCTCTTTGAAGCTTTCCCATTCATATTCAGAGTATCATCATCATGTAAATTACTCAAGTTCACAAATATTCATTCTGTTTCCTAGCCTTATTGTGTCTACTTCTATGATATCTTTTGTCTTCATTCCCTCCTAGTCTAGTCATAAGTCTACCATCTTTGATCAGGTCTCCATTATCTCTAGCCTGACTTGCACTAGCTTTCTATTTAGTCTCATTGCCTCAATTCTCTCTTCCTTTCAATCTATTCTTTACTCACCTTCCAAAGAGGTTTTCCTAAAGAGAATTCAGATTCATGCTCCTATTCAATAAATGCTAGTGACTTTCTATTACTGTTAGGGTTAAATACACATTTGTTTAATTGATATTTAAAGCTATCTTCAATCTGTCTCTAGTCAACTTTTCCAACCTTATTATCTATTACCTTTCCTTCAAACTCTATGGGTGACTTTGACCCAAGGAAGTAACTTTGACTTCTTTGTTCTTCTTCATATGTGATATTTGGCTTCTTTCTTAGTTCCTTTCACAGCTGTCCCCCTTCTTCTCTCTCCTTCTGCCCTTCTCTCTCTTTCTCCCTCTTCTGTTTTCTCTCTTTCTTCTCCCCATCTCCTCTTCTCTCCCTTCTCCTTTTCTCCCTTTTTTTCTCTTCTCTTCTTAGAATCTGACATTATACAATTATTATACAAACCACATTCCTAAATCAGGGAGTTCTGAACAACTTACCTCTGTCTGACATGGCAGGAGTCTATCTCATTTTATATTTCTCTGGTTTATATAGAGAAAAAAGATCATGTACAAAAATATCATTGCAGATATTTCCCTAGAAACACTTAGGAGCCACAGGAAAGTAAAAGCAATGTAGAAGAGGATAAGGGGGTATCCATTTAGGTATCTTCCTAAGGGGTATAGGCCCAAATACCTGAGTGTAATGATGATTCTATAACAGGATGTATGATATCATTCTATATCCTATCCCCAAGAGATAGGAAAGGAGCATGTGGTATCTTCCCATTTTGCAAAGATATAAGATTAACTGTAAAAGGATCATATAACTTGCCTAAGCTGCACATACCTAAGTTTTATGCTCCCATGGCTAATGCTTAAACTCCTCCCTTCTCCCTCCCTCACTTTTTACTGTAGAGCAAGGTCACACCTATTTTAGAGCTGCTGCCAGGTAGGAATTGCTTAAGCAGCACATTTCTGTCAATTCACACTGACTTTTTACAATAATGTTTGGTATTTATATGAGTCCTTTCATCTGAGCAACTCAAAGTTCTGACTCTAATCTTTACAACTTCCTTGTGAGGTAGAGAAGAAACAAGTTGTTATTATCCTAGTGATGTGAGTGTGTGGTAGTGGTGGGGTCAGGGAATGCGGGATGCAGAAAGGGAAATGTATAAGGGAGAGAAGAGGCAATTAAAACATTTGGTCAGGAATCCATCATGACTCATGGAGGAACTGAGAACCAAGAATGGAACCTAGTCCCATACATTCTCAGATAGCAAGAAGGCATAGTAGAAAGTGGAAAGAATATTGCAATTGTCATAGGGAAAAACCTAGTTTTGAATCCTGTCCCCAAATGGGCAAATTGTTTAATTCCCTTCAGCTTTAGTTGCCTCATCTATAAAATGGGGATAATTATATTTATGTTATGCCCCTCATCTGGTTGTTGTTTGAATGAATAATTATTAATAATAGTTTTTATATATACATATATGTGTGAGTATACAAACATACATATTTGAGAGACAAAGAATCTAAAATTTGAAAGGTATTTTGTATTATTTAATTTTATTGTCACAATGACTTTGTGAAATAGATATTATTATTATTTCCATTTTACATATGGGGAAATTGAGGCAGGTGAAATGAGTTGTCCAGAGTCACACAGTTGTGCGTTTCTGAGACAAGATTTGAACTCAAGTCTCTGTTTCCAAGTACAACACTCTGCTACACTTCAACTTCTTAAATTGTAGTTCATGACCCACATTGTAACTGAATGTGAGGCTTGTAAAACTATAATTTATTATCAGTAAATGTTTGGCTATCAGTAAAATATTTTATATAGCTATATACCCATGATCACATAAAATTTTTTTGGGATAAAAGAGGTCACAAGTAGAAAAAGTTTAACAAGCTCTGCACTATACCACCAGATAAGATAATGCTTACAAGGTGTTTCAAAAACCCCAAAACACCATAAGTAGATACTATTATCATCAGTGCTCTAAAATTTAGAGATAGCTATGGAAAAAATACTGGATCTGGAGTCAGATGTCCTGGATTCAACTTCTAAGCTATTATCTATTCCCTATATGACTGGACAAGACCTAAGGCAACTAGATGGCACAGTGGATGATTTAGAGTCATGAAGACCTGAATTAAAATCCTGCCTCAGGCACTATGGAACCTTGGACAAAACACTTAACATTTCTGAGACTGAATTCCCTCATCTATAAAGTAAACTAATAATAGCACCTAACTCTCAGAGCTGTTGTGAGCTACAAATGAGATTGCACTTTGCAAATCCAAAAGTGTTACACAAATACTACCAAGTCACCTACCATCTATTAGTCTGGGCTTCCTCCTGTGTAAAACTAGAGAACTAGATGATCTTTGGCATCTCTTGTAGCTCTGTTTATCTCTGAACCAACACATTGTAAAGACCAAGATTATTGTAGCCTTTGGGTCGAGCAAAAAGCAATTCCATTGAATAAATCCAGGATGCCAAAATTTTCCAGGGCTGAGATTTTTGCAAAGCTCTTTTATTTTTACTTTGTCAAAATAACATTGAGAGAAGTAAACACCAAAGGTAGGGTGGGGCATGTGCTTTTTGAATGATTGGTTGCAAAGCACTTCTCAGGTCTACTTCATGACTGACTCTAAGATTGAAGTGAATATAGGGCTACCAATCCATGCTCAGCTCTTGTTTCTCATCTACCTTTCAGCCTTTGCCTTTCTGCCCAACACTTTCCACTTGGAGTCATTTAAGCCTAAAACAAAAGTTAAAATGTCTGTTAAAACTCAGTTATGTATAGTACTCTAGGGATTAATAACCAAGCCTGAGACTTCAGACAAATTACCTTGTAACCAGACTACTAGGAAACTAGGAAGCCCTGAACCTTAACAGTCCAAACATAGCTATTGTGTAAAAAACTCCTTTGAAGGTAAATGAAGATTAAAAAAAAAGATATATGTACATAAACCAAACAAGGTGGTAGATAATGGACTGAATATGAAGACATGGACACTTAATGGCAGCTACTTCCCCAGCAATAGGTAGTGGTACTACAGTGGATATAGCACTGGGCATGGAGTTCAAATCCAGCCTCAGATATTTACTATCTGGGTTACCCTGCTTAACTTCAGATAGGCAAAACACTTAAGCTGTGTGCCTCAGTTTCCTCAATTGCAAAATGGGGACAATAATGGCCCCTATCTTCCAGGGTTGTTGTGAGGATTCAAATGAGATAATATTTGTAATGTTCGTAGCACATAGTTATTGTTGTAGTTGTTCAATCATTTCAGTCAAGCCCAATTTTTTGTGACTCCATTTGAGATTTTCTTGGCTGAGAGACTGGATGGTTGGCCAATACCTTCTCTGGCTTATTTTTGCAGATGAAGAAACAGATGAAACACTGAAGAAACAGTGACTTGCCCAAGGTTGCACAGCTGGATTTGAATTAAGGTCTTCCTGACTTTAGATTCTGCTTTATCTACAATGTTACCTTGCTGTCCAACTCAACACTTAATAGTTGCTTACAACCTAACTTCTAACATAAAGTAATTAGGCTGTTAATATTTTCAAAACTCAGAAAATACAGGACACCTCTTGGAAACAATGAAGGAGTGTCCCTTTTTGTTAGCCGTTGAGTCACAGTGACTTGATTTGATTTGCCTACATGCCCTTTTGCCTCCTCTTCCACCTGACAGGCAACAATGAGATTGGACCTCTAATTCTGGGCACCTCGATTTATTTCTAACCTCAGTTCATTGTCATCCTTATAGCCTCTTCAGCTTCTATTCCTCTTCTTATTCTCAGAATGAAAAATAGTCAGGCAAAAAGACTTCCTACATTGTTGGAGAGTTTATAGCACATGAGAAATAAAAATACACGAAGAATGTACACTTTCAAGTGGCAGAATAGAAGGAATACTAGAATTGGAGAAAGGAGGGTCAGGTTCAATCACTTAACTGTGTGACTTTGGAGGAATCATTTAAACTCTCTGAACCTCACTTTCATTGCATGAAAGGCAAGACTAATAACACTGACCTGACCTGTCTCACAGGGCTTTTCCAGTCCAAACAAGCATCGGGTGGGAAAAGTCTGCTGCAGTTATATAATAGTCCTTACTCTGAGCACCTGATGAGCTACACCTGTGTCTACTGTTTGAGGTCAGCCCAGCTAATTTGGGGGAAACTCTTTGTCAGGTGAGTCACAGGGTGATTAATTCTGAGACCATAGTAATGCTTTAAGGTAATCTGATAAGTTAGAGACTCTTTCATAAGTATAGTACCTCACAGCCTGTATTTGCCTTTACACAGACTCCCCCTCCCCAAATCTGGAACATTCCTCCTTCTCATTTTGACCTCTCAGAATCCTTGGCTGGGTTCTTCAGTGCCCAGCTCAAATACCACCTGCTCTGTCTTCCTGGTTCTC
>JAJPUD010000522.1:13929-43394 GCA_023553655.1 Myrmecobius fasciatus
AGAAAGACAAAGAGATAGAAACAGACAGAGAGACAGACACACACACAAAGACAGAGAGACAGAGAGAAACAGAGACAAAGAGAGAAACAAAGGCAGAGAGACAGATTAAAAGAGACAGAAAGACAGAGTCAGAGAGAGACAAAAATAGAGACAGAGACAGAGAAAGACAGAGACAGAGAAACAAAGACAGAGAGAGACAGAGACAAAGAAAGAGACAGAGAGAAACACAGAAAGAAAAAGACAGACAGATAAACAGAGAGACAGAGAAACATACAGAAAGAGAAACACATACACACACATATACAATACAGAATGAGAAGAGACAGAGACAAAGACAGAGGCAGAGAGACACAGAGAGAGACAGAAACAGACAGAGAAAGACAGAAACATACACAGAGAAACACACAGAGACAAAGATAGAGAGACAGAAAGACAGAGAGATAAAAACAGAGACAGAGACACAGAGACACACACAGAGACAAAGACAGAGAGACAAAGAGAAAAACAGAAGCAGAGAGACAGAGAAAAAGAGACAGAAAGACAGAGAGAGACACAGAGAGAGAGAGACAGAGAGAAACAGAGAAAGAGAAAGAAACACAGAGACAGACAGAAAAACATACAGAGAGAGAAACACACACAGAGACAAAGACAGAGAGACAGAGAGGAACAGAGATAGAGAGACAGAGAGATAGAAACAGAGACAGAGAGACAGAGACTGAGAGGAACAGAGATAGAAAGACAGAGAGAAAGAGAAAGACAGAGACAGAGTCAGAGAGAGACAGAAACAGAGAGAGACAAAGAGACAGAAACAGAGAAACACAGAGAGACAAAGAAACACAGAGAGACAAAGAAACAGACAGAGACAGAAATAGAGAGAGACAGAGACAGAGACAGAGACACGGAGAGAAACAAAGACTCACAGAAACAGAGACAAAGAGAAACAAAGCTAGAGAGACAGAGAAAGATAGAGACAGAGAGACACACAGGGAGAAAGAGAAAGACAGAGACAGAGACAGAGAAACAAAGACAGAGAGAGAAAGAGACAGAGACAGAAAGAAACAGAGACCCAGACAGAGATAGACAGAGGTAGGCAAAGAAAATTAGAGTGTGTGATTTGGTTTAAGTAGCCTCAGGGGTAATGCTACATTGTGTGTATCTATCTATCTATCTACATGTGAACTTCCACATTAGAATGAAAGAGCCCTGAAAGTAGGAACAGCTTTTACTTTTTGTTTTTATCTTCAGTGTTTAGCATAATACCTGGCACACAGTAAGCACTTAAGGTTTGTTGATTGGCAGTGAAGGAACCCTTGCACCAAGGAAATTACAGCTTCTGGAAGTATTAAGGAATTATTGTTTTCACACTGTCAACTAAATTTAAGTTTATCTAGAAGAGAAGACAGCTTTCTTCATAATGTGATCCTAGAGTATCAAGAATGATTCCTTTCTCTCCCATATTCTTTCTTCCCTTTCCACATCCATATGGATATTCACAATTCCTTCAACCAAGGACAGCTTCCTTAACCAATTAGAGCTAAGGTTCACAGTGGATCTGCTCCTCAGGAGTCTACATTAAGGTACCAGGGACTGATCTCATGTGTTTTTGGGGGCATAGACTTTATTGGTTTGGATTGGTGGTTAAGGAAAGTGGGGTAGGGAAGAGTACATTGGATTTGTGAAGTTTTTGTTGTTGTTTTGATTTTTTTGGTAAGGCAATTGGGGTTAAGTGACTTGCCCAGACTAGCAGTAAGTGTTTGAGACCAAATTTGAACTCAGGTCCTCCTTACTCCAGGGCCAGTGCTCTATCCACTGCACCATCTAGCTGCTCCTGATTTGCGAAGTTTAAGAGAAAGATCATGGTCAGGAGCTGAAAACACTTTCTAATGCCTTTATAATTTTTCTAGAAGCTGACTGATCCTCTCAGTACAATATTTGTAAACAAACAAGATATTTTTAAAAACCAAAGATTTAAACAGTATATTTATTTTTGTTTTATTTATTTAATATTCCCCCCCACTTACATTCAAAACAAAAAAAAATTCTTTTACATTTGTTTCCAAAATTTTTGAGTTCTAGATTCTCTTCCTTATTTCAACTCACAATTAAGAAATCACTTGTGAAGCTATGCAAAATATTTCCACAAAAGTCAAGTTATGATTAAAAAAATGGATCTCTCACCCTAATGAAAATAAAAATTCTCAAGAAAAATTAAATTGAAAGACAGACAGACAGATAGACAGACAGAGAACGACAGAGACAGAAAGAATGCTTCAATCTGTATTCAGACACAACCAGTTCCTTCTCTGGCTATGGATAGGATTTTTCTTTTTAAATCCTTCAGAGTAGTTCTGAATGATTTTACTACCAAGAATAACAAAGTCATTCACAGCTGGTCATCCCAGAATACTGCGATTCTTTTGTATACAGTACATATCACTTTGCTTGAGTCCATGGAGGACTTTCTAGTTTTTTTTTTCCCTGAAAGCATCCTGCTCATCATTTCCCATAGAACAATAATATTCCATCATAAACACACACCACAATTTGTTGAGCCATTCCCCAATTGATGGGTGTTCCTTCAATTTCCAATTTTTTTACCCTTAGAATGAGAGTAGCTGTGAATATTTCTTGTACATATAGGCCATTTTCCTTTTTTATTTTTTTTCAAATCTTTTTTGGTATTTATGCCAAGTAGTGGTATTCTTAGGTAAAAGCACAGATCATATATTTTGAACATTTATCAATTGGGGCATGGTTCTTTTTATTTTTTATAAATTTGACTCAGTTCCTTCTATGTTTGAGAAATGGGGCCTTATGAGAGAAATTTGCTTCAAAATTCTTTTTACAATTATTATTACTAACTGCATCCCCCCCCCCAATTTTTCTTTCCTTTCACCTATCCCTCCTCCAAAGTGTTTTGGTATTGGCTACTCCCTGACCTAATATGCCCTCTCTTTTATCATCTTCCTCCCTTCCCATATCCCATTCCCCTCATATTTTCCTGCAGAGAGTAATAGATAGATTTCTATATTCCCTATTGAGTATGTATTCCATTTCCTCTTTGAGCCAATCCTGATGAGAGTAAGGTTCATTTTCTCACCTTCTCCTTCCCCCTTTTCCCCTCCATTGTAAAAGCTTTTCCTTGTCTCTTTTTTATGGCAGATAATTTGCAGTATTCCACTTCTTTTCCCTTTCTCCCAGCACATTCCTCTTTTACCCCTTAATTTCATCATTTAAAAAAAGATATTATGCCTTCATATTCCACTCACACCTGTGTCTTTTGTCTATATATAATCCTTCTAATTGCCATAATAATGAAAAAGTTCTAATGAGCTGCAAATATCATTTTTCCAAGTAGAAATGTAAACAGATAAACCTTATTAAGTTCCTTATGATGTCACTTTCCTGATTATTTCCTTATGCTTCTTGAGAGTATTTGAAAAATCAAAATTTCCATTTATTTCTGGTCTTTTCATCACAAATGTTTGACAATCCTCCATTCCCTTGAATGACTACCTTTTGCTCTGAAGGATTGTATTCAGTTTTGCTGGGAAGGTAATTTTTGGTTGTAATCTTAGCTCCATTGCTCTCTGGAATATCATATTCCAAGTCCTCTGATACTTTAACATAGATGCTACTAAATCTTGTGTTATCCTGTGACTCCACTATACTTGAATTATTTCTTTCTGGATACTTGCGCTATTTTCTCCTTGAGTTGAGAGTTCTGGAATTTGGCTATAATATTCCTGAGTTTTCATTTTGGGATCTCTTTCAGGAGATAATTGGTGGATTTTTTCAATTTCTACTTTACCCTCTGGTTCTACAATATTAGGACATTTTTCCTTGATAATTTCTTGAAAGATGATGTCCAGGCTCTGTTTTTGATCATGACTTTCAGGTAGACCAATAATTTTAAAATGATCTCTCCTGGATCTATTTTCCAGGTCAATTGTTTTTTTTCCAATGAGATATTTTACATTTTTCCCCTATTTTTTTATTTTTTTTTTGCATTTGCTTTATTGTATCTTGATTTCTTATAAAGTCATTAGCTTCCATTTGCTCAATTCTATTTTTTAAGGAATTATTTTCCTGAGTGAGCTTTTGTGCCACCTTTTCCAATTGGCCCATTTTACCTTTTAAGGCATTCTTCTCTTGCATTTCCTTCTTTCTTTCTCTAATTTTTCCTCTATCTTTTTTACTTGATTTTCAAAATCCCTTTTGAACTCTTCTATAACCTAAACCCAACTCTTATTTTTCTTGGAAGCTTTGTATGTAGGAGCTTTGACTTTGTTATCATCTTTTGAATGTGTATTTTGATATTCTTTGTCACCATAGTAACTTTCAATAGTCAGAAACTTTTTTATTATTGTCTGCTCATTTTCCTAGCCTGTTACTTGGCTTTTAACTCTTTGTTAAAGTAGAGCTCTGTTTCCAGGATGGAGAGGGCACAGTCCCAAACTTCAGGGATTTTGTGCAGCAGTTGTCAGAGATCCTTCTAGGAATTTGACCACAGGCACTCTTTTCTGCCCTGGAACTTTTAGAAGTGTCCCTACCCCACTGTAGCCTAGATATAAAGCAAGAGAGTCCCACTTTCCTGATGCTTGGTCCCTGGGATTGAAGTCAGGGTTGCTGTGGCCTACATTGGGACTGTACCAGGATTGCACACTGGACTCCCACCATGTTGCCACAGACCCTCTCCATTCACCTTCCGAGTCCTCCCCAGTGATCTGGGGCTGAGAGGTCCAGAGGCCTTTAGCACTACTGCAGACTCAGAGGTCCTGCCTTGCTGACACTAGCATCAGCTAAGACTGGGACTGGGGCAGGTAGTTCTAGCTGGGGCTGTGCTGGTGTGGCCTGCACTGCTAGGCTACCACCCTGATTCCATAGACCTTAGGTTCTCTTGGGTGTCTCTGAGCTGAGTGATCTGGAAGCCACCAGACTGATTCAGAGGTCTGGATGGGGCGAGATCTGGGTCTGTGTCTGGAGCTGGGTCAGGGGCTACATGCTGGACTCCCACCCTGGCGTCACAGATATTTCCTGCTGACCTTCTAAATTCTTTTCAGCTGGAAAATGTTCCAGTCTATCTTTTGGGGTTTTCTGATGCTCTAAAATTTGTTTAGCGTTATTATTTAAGGGAATTTGGAGCTGTATGAGGGAGAGATTGGGTGAGTTCCTGCCTTTAATTTGCCATCTTGGCTCTGTCTAAACATTATTTTTATTAATAATATTTACACCTACATGTATTTATATATATACATATATATATAATGTACAATGTATATTACAAATATAAAATCTAATGTTATAGATTGTGTCAGGTGGTAATCTTTGACTATGAGCATGTATAGAAATATTTATATACATTTACACATTTATACATATATACAAACAGTATACCTGTGTATATAATTTATCTCTATATATGCATACTAGTATAGAGCAGTGTAGCTATGTTGGACTCTACATCAGTGAGATCAAAGTGTTCATTGGAGCACTAGAGTAATGCATTGACTAAATGAGTCACAAGATGTAGGGGTTTTCAGGAAGGACTAACATTTTTTGTGTGAGGGCTGGCGAGCTCTTTTCAGGACTGCTCATCTATCTTTCGTGTCACTCAACTCTCACCTGTGGCTCCAAGGAGCTGTAGCATGAGCAGAGGACATACCCTGGTAGCAGATGAGCTAAACCAGCTTGAGGGTATTGGACAGGCCTCAGACTGTGGGTGAATTAAGGAGATATCTACCCCAAGCATGTGTAGACTTCCCCTAGTGGAATGGGCAGATGAGAAAAATTTATTTAAATGACCAGGAAGGCAGCTGAAGCAGGCTCTATAGGGTGCTTAGAGCTTGGTCTGACATTGAAGATGCTAAGGGGATTCACTGCATCCTTGGCCATTGCCAGTCATTCTGATTTTGTCTTGCCACTGGACTTCCAAGATTTTAGAAGAGACAACAATGCTTTGTGCAGCTCTGTCTCATCTAAATACAATTCACAAGCAGTCAAGACATCACTCCTTGATGTCACTGGTTTTCTTCAAAAGGAAGGGAAAACAACAAATGAATCATAATAACTTACCAAGTACTTATTCTATTATTTTTTTTTCTTTTCAAGTAGCTCTAGATAAGATTTTTTTTTAGGGAAAACAAAACACAACCAAACCAAAAACAATCACCACCACCCTAAACAAGATTACTCAAGGAGATGAGTAATTTTAAAGAGATTAATTTCCTTCTGTCTGTGTAGGACTTCTTTCTAACAAAGAATATTGGAAAAGAGAGGAACATTTGCTCCTGTTTGTTTATTTCTTGGCCCTCTTGTTCTATGTAGTATTCCTTAGTGCCCCCAGAGCTCCTGAATTGCATTCATTTTCCATCTGCTTCCTGCTTACGAGACAGCCTGAGACAGTCTATTCACAACAGTCAGCAGTTGCAGACAAAGAGACATAAATATTATAGAATATATCAAGACCACTGGAGGCAGCTGAAGATGAAATGAGGACATAAAGGCATTCTGGTAAAACAAAGAAAAGATGGTTTTGGATAGAATGAGAAAACAATGTTCTTTGGCGCTAAGAAGGGCTTTATGTCCAAGAGGGAAGATCAGTTAATGCTTAACAAAGAGAGCTCTAAGGACCACCACTGGCTTCATTTCAGAGGGAGTTTGCAGCTAAGTTTATTCACTCCTCAATCCTATTTTCTTGTCTCCAGAAAGTTTAGAACTTTCCTTTGTATTGGAAGGTGACAAATTTATGGTGCTAGTTGATTGACACCTATGGTTGGCTTTTACTTAAAAAAAAATTCCTTACTGTCATTTAGGTGCCATGAAGTTTGTTGTCTTAAGGGAACACTTTGGAGCAGTAAAGATTAGTGAGATATTCTAACTTCCTGAGGATCCTTATGGCTATGTGTTTTCCTTGTGTTGTCAGACATGGTGATAATAGCTCACATTTACATAGTTTTCTCTAGAGGCAAAAGTATATAAAGGGCTAGCCTTAAAGTCAGGGGGAGTTTGGTTCAAATTCAGCCTCTGACATACATTAGTTTTGTGATTCTGGGCACAGTCTGCAAAACAGAATTTTTTCTTAGACAGTCACTTTCATTGCCCAGGCAACTGTCTAAGAGTATAAATTACCAAACAGTTGTTAATCTGTTGTATGAGTGTATTTAAAAAAAAAAAAACACTTGATTATTTTGAACTTGACAGACACAATCATGAGTAATTGCATATTCAAGAAACAGAATGAAACATGAATCTCATTACATACAGCATGTTTGTTTTTAAAAAAGCATTTAGCACATTAGTTTAAAAAATTGTCTTGTTTGTGTTGCTCTCTTGAACTTCCTCTTGATTCCTTGTATGCATTTTTATCAAGTGCTTCTTGATATTATTTACATTATTTTATTTTGGACATCACTGTCACTAGCCCTAGTGAGCTCTTATAGTATTCTGGTATATAGTCAATACTTGTAAAGTGCTGTACACTTTTGAGAATATGTATATTTCTTTCTGTTTCCATTCAGAAATTCCTAGAGATCTATCATATTTAAAGTTCAACCTGAGATCCTAAGGACAACTCTTGCTTTTTTAGTTTAATTCACCCATAATAAATTCTGTCCCAGTCCCTCATTTTCACTTTATGTAAATCACCATGCTTCAAGTATGCTTTTTGTCATAATAATAGCTAATAGTTATATAGCACTTACTATGTGTCATTGTATTAAGTACTTAACAATTTTTAAAAATTTCATCCTTATAGTAACTCTTGGAAGTGGGTGCTATTATTTCCATTTTACAGATGAGGAAACTTAAGTGAAGTGACTTGCCCAGGGTCACAAGCTAGTAATTGAAACCAGATTTGAACTCAGGTTTTCCTCTTTTAGGAAATAACATATATAAATGAATAACACATGTAAATAACATGTTGGATTCTGCTTTTTAATCTATTCTTATATCCTTTTAAAAATTATGGGTTAGGGGCAGCTAGGTGGTGCAGGGGATAGAGCACCAACCCTGAGGTCAGGAGGACCTGAGTTCAAATCTGGTCTCAGACATTTAACATTCCCTAGCTGTGTGACCCTAGGCAAGTCACTTAACCCCAATTGCCTCAGCAAAAAGCAAAAAAAATAAAATAAAATAAAATAAAAAAATAAAAATTATGGGTTAGTTCATCCTATTCAAATTCAGTTTTGACTATATGTTAAATATTCCCCTCTACCATATTTTCTTATATTTTCCTCACTCTTTACTTTTCATATCCTACTTTAAAAATATAGAGAAAGAGCAAAAAGTCTCTTTCTCCTTTGCTTTCCTTGGCTATTTCCCTTTTGTATTTAATTTATTAGTACACCAAGTTCTCTCTGTGTGTGTGTGTGTGTGTGTGTGTATGTGTGTGTGTATGTGTGTGTGTGTATGTATTTACGCATGTTTGAATGTGTGCATTCAAACTTCTTATGTGAGGGTAAGGTTTGTATGATACTTGATCTCTCTATTCCTCCTTTCAAAGTTTGTATAATCTTCTTCTCATGCATCCTAAATATATAATGTAGTATGTTCTACCCTTTCTTTCTCATTTATTCCGTAATGTATTTCTTTTTCTCCTTTCTTTTTCTTTCCTCTTAAAATTTCAAGTTTCTATAGGCCTGGTCTTTTCATCAAGAATGTTTGAAAGTCCTCTCTTCCAATCAAAGACCGAGAAGAATTATTCTCAGTTTTGCAATGCATATTTTCTTCTTGGTTATAAGCTTTTCTTTTAGATTTTGAATAAATAATATATTTACAGATTTGCTCTTATTTATAGTAGTTGCTGTCAAATCTTGTGTGAACCTGACTGTAGTTTCTTATTATTTGATTTCCTTCTTTATGGCTATTTGTAGTGTTTTATTTGATCTGGATATTTTAAATATGGGGTATGACATTCCTGGGAGTTTTCATTTTGGAATTTTATTCATGGAGTGACTGATGGATTCTATTTTCACTTTGCCTCCTGGATATAGTAAATCTTAGAAGTTTTAACTTATGAATTCCTGAAACATAGCATTTATACTCTTTTAGTGTGGTGATTTTTAGTATTTTTTCTTACATGATCTCTTCTTGACTTGTTTTGTATGTCTCTCGTTATTGTTGTTTTTTCTCTATTGTTGAGAATAGTATTTCCTTCTCTTTTTCTCAATCTTTTACTTTTTTTTTCTTTTTTTCTTTTTTTTTTGCTGAGGCAATTGGGGTTAAGTGACTTGCCCAGGGTCACACAGCTGTTACGTGTCTGAGACCAGATTTGAACTCAGGTCCTCCTGACTTCAGGGCTGGTGCTCTATCCACTGCGCCACCTAGCTGCCCCAATCTTTTACTTTTGTTGTATTATTTCTTGCTGTCTCATGGAGTTGTTTGGTTCTGCTTGTTTTATTTTAAATTTCAGTGTCTTTTATTCCACTTTCAAAAATCTCTTGTCATATTTCTTTAATATTCTTATTGGCAAACAATTATTTTCTCTTCTCAGGCTACTTATTGTGGACTTAGTCTTTTTTCTTATCAAGCTCTTGGGCATTTCCTGACTCAAAGCATTTCTTCCTTGGGTCCAATTTCTTCTTGTTTACTTATAT
Organism: Myrmecobius fasciatus; assembly: GCA_023553655.1. Lineage (NCBI taxonomy): Eukaryota > Metazoa > Chordata > Mammalia > Dasyuromorphia > Myrmecobiidae > Myrmecobius > Myrmecobius fasciatus. The sequence goes on from JAJPUD010000522.1 coordinate 23,526, forward strand.
TTCCAAAACCAACTCTTGATTTGGGCTTTTGGCAAGGGCCAGGCTTTGTTCCTGCTTAGGTTCTCATATGACACAGTCAGGTCTATTTTTGTCTTGGTTTCTTGTCACTGGCTTTGATTTCCCCCAATGTGTCTGCACAAAGAGCATCACTGTCACTGGTCTGGGTGCTGCTGGGCTTCTAGTCTGTATCTGAGTTCTTTCTGGCTTTCTTCCTAGGGAACGAACCTCTTCCAGAACTCACTGCTTTTGTTTGTCTTTATTCCATCCAGGGTGGATGGAATTAATGTTTCTCCTTATATTTCTTGATCATTATTCAATCTGGTCACTTTTTAAGATAATTTTTTGATATGTGTGAGTATGTGTGGGAAAACTAGGTTTCTTTCTGACCTTTAATTCCACTATCTTGACCGGAAGTCTAATAGATGGATTTCTTCATTCAGGATTCTCTTAATCTATGCAAACACAGATCCAAATCATACCCTGCCTCTAAAAAGGAGTTCACTCACAAGAATCCTGTGAAATAGACAGATGATTTGATGCTTCATTTTACACCAGTGGCAAATGAGTTAGAGAGATTTAGTAATTTGTCTCTTGTCACATGGTAATAGCATTCTGGGTTTTGGCATGAAAACCGACACATTTCACTTCACTTTTCCATTATAATTCCCTTAACCCAAAGAGCTGTACCAAGGGCCGTTTTTAATTGCACCAAGGGTTACCCAGTGCAAGTATACAACATTGAAAATGGGATTTGGTGTCTCTTGGTAGAGGATCCTGGGAGAATTTTTCAGGTTGCTTATGACTAATTGGACTATATTTCTTAATATCCAATCTGACAGAAGCCCACCATGGCAGCTTTAAACATGCAGGGAGCTCTATCTTTCTTCTAGGAAGATGTTCCCTTTGGATGGGGCATTAATACTTAGTCCAGATGCTATGCTTTAATCTTCAAAGAGTTTGGCAAATAAAATTCCCCAAGTACGCCTGGGAGAGAAGCAAACATCATTATTCTCATTATTTCAGAAGAAATCCTAAGGCTAAGAGATCCTAAGGTAACTGGCTTCCAGTGATGAGGGGTGGGGTGAAGTTGTGAGCAAGTCAAGATGCAGGTGGAGGATTTCCTATTCCACTTTGTGATCAGGACTCTTATCTTACTTCCTTCTGTGCTTAAGGGGAGAGGGGAGAGACAGACACACACACATGCACATGCACACACACACATACACACAACACACACAGAAGAGAGAGAGATAGAGAAAGAGAGAAAGACAGAGAGACAGAGAGACAAAGACAGAGAGATAGAGACAGAGACAGAGAGAGATAGAGAGAGAGAGAGAGGAGAGAGAGGAGGAGAAGAGAGAGACAGAGACAGAGACAGAGAGACACACAGAGAGAAACAAACCAGAGACATGTAGAGAGAGAATGACAGAGAGAGAGACAGAGTAACAGAAAGAGATAGAGAAATAGACAGAGACAGAAACAGGCAGAGATATCCAGAAATGCGCGCGCGCGCACACACACACACACACACACACACACACAGAGGAGGGGGAAGACAAAGACAGAGACAGAGATAGAGACAAAGGCAAATTGGGACAGACAGAAATAGAGATAAAGACAGAGATGGAAAGAGACAGAGATGGACGGAGCTAGAGAGAGACAGACAGAAGCAAAGACAGAGAGACAGAGACAGAAACAGACACACAGAAAGTGACAGAAAGAGGCTGAGTCAGAGAGACAGAGTCAGAGAGGGACAGAGATGGAGGCAGAAAAAGAGAGAGGCAGAGAGAGGGACAGAGACAGAAAGATAGACAAGGATAAAGACAGAGATAGACAGAGACAGGGAGAGACAGAGAGGGACAGAGATGGAAACTGAGACAGAGACAGACACACAGAGAGACAGGGAGAGACACACAGAGAGGGACAGAGATAGGGAAATAGAAACAAAGAGAGACAGGGAAAGACACGCAGGGACAAAAAGAGACACACACAGAAAAACAAAGAGAAACACAGAGTTGGATACAGAGAGAGACAGAAACAGAGTCAGAGATGAGGAGATAGAGAAAGACAAAAGTAGAAATAGATACAGAGTCCGACAGGAAGGCAGAGTGACAGAGAGATCAAGACAAAAGAAGAAAGAAGAAGGAAGAAGAAGAGAAGGAGGGGAAAATAGAAAAAGAAGAGAAACATCAGGGTAAACACGGGAATATTAGTTAGCAGTAGTTCAAGATGTATGTGTTTTCAAATGATAAGGCATTTACTGACATGGTCTCTTTGTCTCCCTATGAGGTTGCCATCTTTAATTATTAAAACAGAGAAGCTTCATCAACATTCTGAATCCTTGGAGACAACCAGTAATTATTTACAACTCTGTTCCCCACACCCCCCACCAAACTTCAAAAGAAGCTCATTACCAGGCTCAAAATTCTTCAAATTACTTTCCCATCATTCCCAAAAGATGTTTATAGGTAGTTCATAATAAGGATCTAATCTGATCCCTCAGGTTACTGAAAAAAAACAACAACAACAACAACAAAAAAAACAAATCATAGTTGATGGATGGTGATAAAATTATCTGAGCTCCTAACAATTGTCTTCAGGTTGTTCTTCCCAAGAGGAGTTATGCCTTAATGAAATCTCCAATCTATCTTAGGGAAAAATTTTATTGGAATATTTTCCTTAGGCTTTAATTTGCAAAATGGTTGGATTGCCCTTCTCAAAAAGGAAGTGTTTTTGGAATTATTAAGAGCAGCATATTAAAAAGGAGGTGGATTGGGCTGTCTCTAAAGTTGCCAGCAAAAATACAGATGCTCTCTGTTTTCCATATGATAGTATTTCAAGAAAAAAGGGCCAGGGCATACATCAGAATACATGGCCCCAACTAAAGGTGAAGCAGCCAAATGCTTTAAAATGGGTTCTGTGTTCCTAACTAGTGTCCAAGAATTGAGGAATTTTAGTACTGGAAAGGATCTTCGAGATCACACACACACACACACACACACACACACACACACACACACACACCATAGTTTATAAATGGAGAAACTTAAATTTACTGATGTCCCTGAAGAAAACCAAACAAAACAAAAGAACCTGACATGTTCCACCCCCATCCCTCAAATAAAAGCATGTGGAAAAATAAACAAAATTATAATAAACGGGTGTTCTAAGATGCTCCTGTTTTTATTATTTCAACATGTCCCTCTCCTCTCCTCACCTCCCTACCCCACACTTTTGGCTGGCAAACTTGGAGATCATTATCAAGAAAACACAGAGTTTTTGAGGTATTTAATACAGATTGTAACATTTTCTGGGAAGTTGACTTTGCAAGTAACAAGAAGAAATTTATGGAGTTCTTACCTATCATTGGAATATTCTAAGGCACTGTGGAAAGCATAGAAATGAGTCTCTATTGTTCTCTTTCTGAATTCTTATACCTTCTATAAATCTGTCCAAGGATGCTGGATTGGCCCTTGGTGAACCAGAAGAATGAGATACTACTGCCATTCAAAGAAAAGCTGATCTGCTGCCTCATCATCAATAGGGAATGGAGGGAGGGATTGGTGGTAATCCGGCCACTCTCACCTAATCCCCATTTTGTGACTGAGGGATTGTCTTTGTGAGACCGAGAGAATAGTCCCAAGGAATGGAGTAGAAATTATGCTCTGTGGTCAATTTTAGGACCCGAATCTGGGGCCTCATAATCTAATCAACTGAGAAAAAAAGAGTCAGAGTTTTAATAGTAACAAAATAGCACATCATTATTTTAAATGGAGATGTAAAAGGTCCTTTACCATTCAAAAAGTGCTTTTTCTGATCTAAAACTTTTGTAATTATTTTCTTAACTGTACTAGAAGTTAAAACAGATAAGAAGTGTGGGGCTACTTGGTAAATATGTGTGTGTGTGTATGTGTGTGTGTGTGTGTGTGTGTGCTCACAAGGTAGTCAGAAAAAGTTATACAAGGACCGTCTCAAGAACTTTAGGACTGATTATATGACATGGGAGACACTGGCACAGGACCTCCCAGCATGGCGTGCCATCATCAAAGAAGGGGCTGTGCTCTATAAGCAAAGCAGAATTTAATTTGCTCAGAAGAAATGCAAGCTGCACAAAGTTAGAGAATCCACCCCAAATGTTCGTAGGGACTATTTGTGTCTGACCTGTGGCTGAGCATTCCGAGCTCATATTGGTCTGATTAGCCACGGTTGGACAGACTGTAACTTGTCTCTGACATAGTAATGTCATTTTGGTCTTTTTCAGGAAGGAAGGATAACCACCATAGACATACACATACACACACAAACACATGTATGTACACACATATATATTTCAGGCCTATAATTTCAGAAAATAGGAACTTCCAGTGAGGAAATTCCCTTTATCAATGCTGGTAAGCAACTATTGCTCAACTTATATATGGTCTTAATGCCATGGCTTTTTATCTTCTTTTGTGTCTGTCTGGACCCCTTTGGCCATCTGAACTTTTCTAAAAATAATTTTTTAAATTCATAAAATAAAATACATAGAATCACAATAGAAATCAATTATTTTGCTATTAAATTATCAAAAATATTTACAAGACAAGTTCACAGACCCCAGGTTAAGGACTTCTGTCTTAGAGAATTGTCTGGGGCACTGAGAGGTCAGTGGGGCATAGCATCAGGTAGGTGGCAAAGTAGATAAAGTGTCAGAACTGGAGTGTGGAAGATCTGAATTCAAATCTGGCCTCAGATACTAGTTGTGTGACCATGGAAAGTCATTTGATCCTGTCTGTTGTCTCATAGATAAAACAAATCAGAGAAGGAAATGACAAAACTCCTCTAGTATTTTGCCAAGAAAATCTCAAATGGGATCATGAAGAATTGGACACAACTGAAAGGACTCAAAATTTCTTTGGATCTTGGGCAAATCACTTCTCTATGGACCTCAGTTTCCTTATATATAAAATGAGGAGATTGTATTAAGTGGAATCAAAGGTCATTTCTCACTGTGGATCTCAATTTTTTCATCAATAAAATGAGAAAATTGTACTAATTGACCTCAAAAGTCATCTCTAGCTCTTAGTCCTATAAGATCTTATGAGCTAGACAATAAATACAACAGACTAAAGAATAGGCCATCACAGACAACTCTATACATGATGGCAACTAATTCCTCAATCAGAGCTTAGTTTCAAATATGTATAAATTTAACAAAAAAAAGAGGGTTTATGCCATGTATAAGCATTGATGAAATTATTTTTTGTGAAGGAAATGAAAGTCATCCTTTTGCAATAGATAGATTTGAGAGAGAGTAATTTCTGTATTATTACTAAGAACTTTGCCAAATTATGGTACAATTAACTATACGTGATTTTGCTAGTTTTTGCTAATTGGTTGGATCCATTTTTTTTTCAATTTTATTTGGAGGTTACTGAAGGAAAATGACCATCTTCTTTGGTCTTCTTAATGCTGCTGATAAGTATTTTCTGGGATGAGGGCAAATAGAAAGAATATTTTGTTAACTTAGCATGGCCCTGCTTTAAGGCCTGCTTATGTTAGGAACCTGGGCCTGGCTTTGGCAAAATGCCACTTTTGTTTAGATTTATGTCCCTCCCCTACAGAATCATTTTGGAAGTTATCATGATAATAATAATAGCTGGCATTTACATAGTTTTTTGTTTTTGTTTTTGGTTTTTTTTTTGCTGAGGCAATTAGGATTAAGTGACTTGCCTAGGGTCACACAGCTAGGGAATGTTAAGTGTCTGAGACCAGATTTGAACTCAGGTCCTCCTGACTTCAGGCTGGTTTTCTATCCACTGTGCCATCTTGCTGCCTCTTACATAGTTTTTTTTAAAGCTTAGAAAACTTTTGACAAACTTTATCTCATTTGATTCTCACAATAGCTTCTGAGGTAGGTGCTATTTTTATCCTTATTTTTACAGAAGCTAAGACTGAATCTGAAAGATTCACTCAACTTGCCCAGAGTAAGAATTTGCACTCAGGTCTTTCTGACTCCAAGCCCATCACTCCATCCATTGTCCCACCTAACTGCCTCCATGTGATGCATGTGAAATCAGTATATAGTAATACATCATTAATTTGTACTAAATGATAGAAATAGCCATTTGGATTTGGGACACATTCTAAATTCTAGATAATTGTTTAAATAATGTATCACTGAAGTAGAGACTTTTAGAGGTAGAAATGACTTCAGAGGCCTTATAGTTCCACCCATACTGGGATTAGATTGTTTTATCCTTCATTCTTTTTTTTTAATTAAAATTTTTATTTGCAAAACATATGTATGGGTAATTCTTCAACATTAACCCTTACAAAGCTTTCTGTTACAAATTTTCCCCCCTACTCCCCACCCCTCCCCTAGATGGCAGGAAATCCACTACATGTTAATTATGTTAAAATACTTGACAAATCGAATATATGTGTACATATTTCCACACTTATCTTGCTGTTCAAGAAAAATCATGTCTACAAGAAAAAAAAATCTGAGAAAGGAAACACAATGCAAGCAAACCTCAATAGAGAGCATGAAAATACTATGTTGTGGTCCACATTTCACATCCCTCTCTCTGGGTTTCTTCAGTGAACAATTGGAAGTGGTTTGAAACATTTCATTGTTGAAGAGAGCCATTTCCTTCAGAATTGATCATCATATAGTCTTGTTGCCGTGTATAATGATCTCCTTGTTCTGTTCATTTCACTCAACATCAGTTCATGCAAGTCTCTTCAGTCTCTCTGAAATCGTCCTGCTGACCGTTTCTTACCAAACAATAATATTCCATAACATTCATATACCACAATTTATTCAGCCATTCTCCAATTGATGGGCATCCCTTCAGTTTCCAGTTTCTAGCCACTACAAAAAGGGCTGCCACAAACATTCTTGCACATGTGGGGCCCTTTCCTTCCTTTAAGATCTCTCTGTATCCTTCATTCTTGAAGAGGACCATGACATGCAAGTGAATTGGATTGAAGTGAGGGAGGGTGGGCTTCCCCTCTGGAGCCATCTCTGTCCAGTGGCCAGATAGAGATCAGAATGGCTGGATTCAATGGGAGAATTTTAAGTCAAGGTCTCAGTTTGACTGAGGTCACATTTATTCAGTGATCTCTTCTACACCAGTGAGTGTTCATATACCTTTGACTTGGAAATGTCCAAGGACAGGAAATCCCCTTGTCTCCAGAGAAAACTTATTTTGCTGTTGGTTCATGCTAATTGTTAGTGAGAAGGGGGGTGCAGTGGATAGAACACCAGGCCTGGGGTTGGGAAAAATCTCAGTTCAAATCCAGCTTCAAACATTTAACTAGCTGTGTGAACCAGGCAAGACACTTACTCAGTTCCTCATCTGTCAAATGGGGACACACTGGAGAAGGAAATAGCAAACCAGTCCAATAACTTTGCCAAGAAAACTCCATGGATAAATTTCTGAGGTCGTGAAGAGTCAGCCACAACTGAACAACAGCAAATTGTTAGAAGGACTTTCTTTACAGCTAGCTGTATTTAACTTCTCCTTGCTCCTTGTCCCTCTGGGGATGAACTAAATTAGTTTAATCCTTCTCCTTCTTGACAATCCTTCAAATACTAAAAGATAAATATCATGTGCCCCTGAAGGCTACTCTCCTCCTGGCTAAAGTTCCCTTGTTTCTTCAATAAATTCTCATATAGTGTGAAGCCCTTCCATTGTCCTGATAGCCCTCCTCTGGACCTTTTTAAAAGGTGGTTCTATTACTTTCAAATCCATTCAGTTACTCTGAAAAAATGAGTCTGTAATAGAGAGCCTAGGAGAACCTATTCTTATAATCCATCATTCATCAAATATCTATGTTTGCTCAATTTTCAGTACGGTGATGATACAAGAAAGGGATAAACCGTAATCTCTCTCTTAAACATATAATATAATATATTTATTGGGACAGCTAAATGGGGTATAGTAGGTTGAGTGCAAGGCCTGGAACCAGAAAGACTGATATTCCTGAGCTCAAATTTGTCCTCAGATACTTTCTAACTGTGTGATCCTGGACCAATCACTTCGTTCTATTTGCCTCAGTTTCCTTATCTGTGAAATGAGCAGGACAAAAAAACTGGCAAACCAGTTTAGTATTTTTGTCAAGAAAACCCCAAATGATAGAAGAAAGATCCAGACACAATTGAAATGATTCAACAACAATTCATTAATTGCGTTGTAATGGATGTTTCTAAGGAGTTGAACACAGTTTATTCTTGGATCATTAATCAGAGCTGAAAGAGAACTTAGAGACCATTTAGTCCAACTCATTCATAGAACAGATGAGGAATCTGATGTCCAGATAAGGCAACATCCATGCTTTTTTCTTATATATATATATATGGCATAAGATGCAGTCACCACACTCTCCTCATTCTTATCTCAATATTAATTTGCTTAGAGCACACTTAGCTGTTACATGAGATAGAATACCAGGCTTGGAATCAGGAAGCTATGTTGTTTCATTTGTGTATGACTCCTTGTGACCTCATTTGAGTTTTTTTTTTAAAAGGAAAAATACTGATGTAATTTGCTATTTCCTTCTCTATTTTATTTTTACAGAAAAGGAAACTGAAGCAAACAGGGTCACCCAGATAGTAAATGTCTGAGGATGGATTTGAATTTAGGTTTTCCTGACTCCAGGGTCAGTGCTCTATCTACTATACCATCTTACTGCCATCAGTTCTAGTATCCATTATTGAGCATGTCCTTGGTCACCATTCATTCTATATATTTCTTGAACTCACATGTCTCTTCCATTAGAAGGTATGCTTCTTGAGAGTAGATACCATCTTTTAACCTTTCTTTCTTATTCTTTTCTTCCCTCCCTCACACCCCAAATAATACAGTTTATGACACATAGTAAGTGCTTAATAAATCTTTATTGTTGATTTACTGAGTGATTCAGAATACTAAGTCTTGTGCCCATTGGTTATACTTTATATAATTAGAATACACTGTTTTCCTTTCCTCCTTTTCCCTATTCTATATATTTTTTCTCCTTCAAAATATTGCCTACAAATTTTCCTGAATAGCCCCACTCACATCTGGTCATTTTTTCCTGCCTCTTGGAAGTTGGGCCCACAGGAAGCAGCAGGTACGAAGTTTTACTTGTTTGTAAGTTGCTGTCACTGCAAAGAAGCTTCCTTACTTCCTTTGGGGGGATTCTCCACAGCAGACATAACGGGAGTCCCAGAGCAATCAGAGCAGGCAGGTGAGCTCCCTGAGCTGCATCTGCAGCCAGTATTCTCCTCAGAGGTCTGTCCAGCTGAGGAGAATGTTCCCTGGCTTCCCGTGGACACAACACCAGCTGAAATCCTCCACCACAGGATCTGGCTCTGGGGATTCATACAGCTCACATCAAGTGGTCAAGAATACACACAATGCACACATAGAAACAGGAAGAGAATCCCGAGATAACTGTGGGCTGGGGAAATTCCTCAAGTTCTAGACTTGGTGAGAACCCAATACTTATTGAACACACAATGCATTTACTGTACAGTTTTTTAAACAAAATTTTATTGATATCTTTTGTTTTTATGTTGCTTAATTTCCTGAATGTGTTTCTTTCCGTTTCCTATCCCAGAGAGCCATCCCTTATAATAAAGAAGAAAAAAAAATAAGAAAAAGCAAACCCCCTTTAGCCAAACTAAACAACATATGGGGAGAAACATTGCCATTACATGCAGTGTTCCATACCCACAATTCAACACCTCTCTGAGGAAAGCTGGGGTGAGGGGCAGGGTAGGTTCTTAGAGGTTTTACTGGATCTTCCATCGGCTGGATATTGATTTGGCCAGAGAGAAGTAGTGTATGAAATTTAAGCAGCTGTGATGCTGAGGGAGTTCTCCTGCCTTTATGCATTTGGTCTGTTTCTTCTCTTTCCCAGATCATTTTACTGTCTTATTTCTAGTTGGACATGGTCTCACTGCCTATAGCATGATTTATCCCTGCTGCCTCTGACATTCAAAAATTCTTCCCTTGTCCATCACTTTGGTAAATCTTCTCAAGTTCTTTTTATATAAGTATTCAGCCTCTCTAGTTAGGCTACAGGCTCCTTGGGTGTAAGGACTTTATCTTTCATGTCCTTTGAATCATCCTAAGTGACCACTGGATGGCAAGATGTCACAATGGTTAGAGCGCTGGTCCTGGAGTCTTCATGAGTTCAAATCTGACCTCAGACACTTACTCTCTGTGTGATTCTGAGCAAGTCACTTTAACCCTTTTTGCCTCAGTTTCCTCATCTGTAAAATGAGCCAGAGAAGGAAAAGGAAAACCATTCCCCTGTCTCTTTCAAGAAAATCCCAAATGTGATCACAAAAGTGTCCATCATGACTGAAATGGCTGAATAATAAAAGTGGTTACCACACCCTCTGCTCATAGGGGGTTCTAAAAAAGCACATCACCTGATATGGCCATAGCTTCCCCACCTCTTATAATGCTCTGATTAATGAGTCAGTGTTTGGGGAGCACATTGAGGGCCCCAGATTAGAGGCAAGATCGAAATACAATGCATTATTGCTTCACTTTGTTTATCTTCTGTAAAGGACCCTGGTACCATGGCAATATCCACTAAGTAAATAATGAATGGAATGAAGTACACTTCCTTCTCTATTTTAATAATGTCCTATTCATGAATTTTTTTTCTGGAACAAAGAATCATTGTAGTAAGTAACTTTGCCAATCTCAGAATGATATCTTATTGCAAGCAGAATAAAGATGATAATATAAGGAGGTGAAATAGCATGCCATGTAAAAATTGATAAAGCTTCCATTAAAAACAAAGGAATATGAGTCAAGGAAGCAAAACCTGAAAATACGGGAAATAACTCCAAAAAATTAACCTCTAAGGTTAAAATCGTCTCTTACTTTACCAACAGTCTGCTAGGCACTAAGTGTATCCATGTGAACGCATCAAGATAACAAGATAGAATCATAATTGTTGACCAAGTTCTGTTTAACCAACCATTGTTTTACTCTGGCAGTGATCTGTCTTCAGAAATATTGGCAGAAACACTGAATAGAAAGAAGAATTCCTGCCAGCTATTTCCAGTGGGGAGCTGAGCTACCAAATATTTTCCTCAAATTATAGAAAATTGCCATTTGTCGAGTCCACACTATATTTAGCTTCTTAATTTGGAATTAAACATCTGTAACTTATTGTCAAGACATCCGGAGGGTTTGTGAAACCACCATAATATGAATAATGTCTCTGTTGTGTCCCACAATAACTACAAATAAGATGTCTTGTTCCCTTTTGGTAAAGTTTTCATGATGTCCTAAGGAGCCAATATGTCATTTTAGGATGAAGCCTCTGAAATCTTCTAAGCATTAGTGTTGACATTTTTTCACCCAAAGCCTCCACCAGCTGACCAGAGATCCTGGAATACACTGGTAGTGGTTGCCTTTCTCATGTGTCCTGAGTTGAATCCAACAGAGGAGAGAGAGAGAGAGAGAGAGAAGAGCACAAGAATTTATTTCTTACTCAACTATGTCTGAAGGATATAGATCTTATAATAATATATTTCAACATGTCAGTGGTTGGTGATCTCATGATAGAGACACTCCTTTCAATGTACAGAATAAAATTCATCCAGTTTTTTTTCTCCTTGTGATCCCATAAGATCTTCATAGAGAACCAAATGTGAATCCAGAATAAATTTTTTACTCTCATAATTTGATCCTCTCCAACTCCATTTTCAGCTCATGTATTTTTAGAATTATGCCTCTGATGCTACTTTTTCTGCATTGTTGCTATTATTCTATAGCCTAATTATAACTTCTTAATGTCTTTCCATTGACCTTTAAACTTCCCATAATTTTGATTATTTGGATATTAGATTTTTCTAATTTCTAGTGATACAGCATCAATGGCAAGATATTTGTGCCAAAAAGATGTTTTTTGTTTTTGTTTGGAAGTATTGAAACTATTAAGCAATTTCTATCCTGTTTTCATCCCATTCAATTCTAGACCAACTTTTTGCATAGTCTGTACTAGATAGGAATACTGATGGACTAGTTTAATGGGCTGTCATTCAATTAGTTTGCCATTAGTTTAATGTCTGCCATTCAAATGAATATCACAATCTGGACTTCAAGCAGGCTTCCTCCATTTAGGTTGTCCTGCACATAATGTTAGGTTCATCCCTCTAGTGTGACCATGTACCTCACTGAAGAGACCTTGTACTATCCTGGGCCCTGATGCAATTAGCACAGTGTCACTATATAACTTGGAAATCCAATTATCCAGTGATAATTCCCCTTTTATTTTCTCAGTAGTAGTATCTCATATAACATGGAAAGTCCTAGGTGAGTTCAGAGAATTGGAGATGAAACATACCATACTCACTTTCTGCCAGTGAGGTGATGAATTAAAAACATTTTTTGGGGCATGGCCAATGTGTGAATTTGTTTTGCTAGACTATAAATATTTATGAGGAAGATTCTATTCATTTATTAACATTTGTTGTTCAACTGGTAGAACAGTGAAGGGACAAATTATAAATGTAAAGTAAAAAATAAATTTATTTAAATAAAAATGAAAACCTATCCAGGATGGAGACAATAAACTTTTAGCAAGCAACACGTCTCACAGGGACTAAGATTTCCATAGGAATTTCCAATAAGACAATCTACATTTAACAAAAATAATCTCAGTTTGGCCTTGGTTTTGTTTCTCTCATTTTCTCCAGTATGAGGTACTGCAAAATATTACTTTCCCAGGTCATTGCATTATAATTTAGCCTTTATATATAAATTCTTCCATCTGTGTGGTCCAAATGCTCCAAACTGGATACTTTCTTTAAACCCAAACAATAACATATTAATAATAAATGTAAATATATTTTGCAATTAAACTGAGGATATATCACATACTAGTAATATTATCTTAATACTGAAATAAAAGTCTCTGTTTCTCTACTCTGTCTCAGTAATTTAAAAGATCCATAATTTCATTATTATGAGTGACCGAATCATGACCCCTCCGTAAGATTAGTGGATAGTTTTATGAGTTTTGGTGGCCAAAATATTTCAGCATCTGGTGGCCAGCCTTCTGGCAATGAATCTCTCCTCATTTAGCTATCTTCATGCTTGGTGGTAAGTGAAAAGCATATGGCTAATGTGCCACAACCGCCCTATAGGCTGACCTTTGGACAACAGACAGACAAACTACACTGGATCCATACTTGGTCTTTCTAGCTGGGTAGGACCCTCCAAAGCATGAGCTCTGGGGCATACCTTTTAGGAACCCAGAATCATCTTTGTACTACAATGAGGCATCAAAATAGAACTTTCATGGAACATTTATATAAAGTATGGTCTGGATAAGATGGGTTCATTTTAGAATCAATCCAAGGTGGGATTAATTGCAGAAAAATTTATGAAATGAAGTCCCTTCTAAAAGGGTTTGCTAGTATGAGCCCTTATGGTAGTAATAAACTCCAGGAACTCACTACTGCCTCTAAAATTAAATAAACTTCCTTTTTTGGACTAAGTCTTTCATAACTTGGGCCCAACCAGTCTTTCCATCCTTATTACACACTATTCCCTCTCTGATACTGGCTAATTGATCTTCTTACTCTTCTTATACATAATGGACCCCCACCTCTTCATCTTTGTACTTTCTGTCATTCATTACTCCTCACTTCTACCCCTTAGAATCCTTAATTTGTTTTAACATTCAGCATAAAAATTTTCTTTGATGTGATGCCCTTCCTGATTTCCCTAAAAAATCCCCCATTGTATCTATTTGAATATATGTACGTATGTACATGTTTCCCTAAATCGACCTCCTTGAAGTCAGGATTTATTTTTGTCTTTGTTTTTGTGTCCCCAGAAGACATAACAGGTATATAATAGGAACTTAATAAATGACAAAAAGTTTGATTTAAAAAATCACAGATTCCCAGAGACAGAAAGGGTTTCAATCACCATCTAGTTTAACTCATACAGTCTATCTAATAAATGGACATCCAGCCTTTGTTAAGTAGGAAGAACTGAGAAGTAATGAGGGGTGCAAAGGATAGAACTGGAATTAGAGTCTGGAAGATTTGAGTTCAAATTTTATTGCATTCACTTGCTAACTGTAGAACTCTAGGCAAGTCAAATAACCTTTGCTTATCTCATTTGTAGAATGGAGACAATAATAACACCTACTTACCAGGGTTATTTTGAAGGGGGGAATCACATAATATTTGTAGTGTTTGGTTAACTTTAAAATGATGATGATTCTAGTTTTAGATAGCTTCCATTGTTAGGAAGTTTCCCTCTAATATAAGGCTTAAATTTGCTTATTTTTAATCACTTTGTAATCTTTACAACCTTTTCCTATTATGCCTTCTGGGATCAAATAGAAGAAGTCTAATCTTTCTTTTGCCTATTTTTTAAACGTATTGAGAGAATAATACTTTCCAACTATGTCTTTTTATTCTTTAGGCTAAATTAGGCCAATTCCTTCACCTCACACTAATCTGGGAGTTTGAATCTTTTTATTGCTCCCTCCTCTTAACCTTGTCCCCCACTCCCACCTTGGGAGTCCCTTTCAGCTCTAGCAATTTATGAATCTAAAATACCCTGATAAATTCAAATAATTTCCCTGAGGCACAGGACAGGATCAATTAATGGGTTACTCTTTGTATAGAGGGGAGAAATGAGATAAATTGATATTTTTGTGCACAGTGCTCTGTTCTCAGTCAATGTTTCCTGAGTTACCAGTTGAAAAACCAATACTAATCCTTTGGATTTGGCATTCTGTCCTTTGATTACCCCATCTCACCTCTTCCCAATCTGACCAAAAAAAAAAAAAAAGAAATAGAAATAATTGTCTGAAGAATGCAGTGTTTGCTGTAAGGTTCTGTTGTTGGCAGGACACTTTATACACTTTGCTATTCAGCTCCAGCTTCCAAAATCAAATCCAGCCTTTAGGGCATTTGCCTACTATTCTATTGATAGCTGAGTGAGAATTGAACACAAATATTCAATGGCAGATTCTGGCTTCACTTTTCCTTAAGTATAGCAATAGTGATGTGGTGCTGAACACAAGCACATTTCTGCCACTCACAACTTATTTCCCAGCTGTCAGGGACTTTTTCTGCCAGTGTGCAGGAATTCCCAGCCAGTTTCTCCTCATGGTTCAGTCTTAATCGTAGAGAAGACTGGTACTGTTAAACTAATCTATCTCTTTACTGTGACCATTTAAAGTAAACCAAAATGAATAGACATTTATCAAGTAGATTCTCATAGCCCTTTCTCTTCCTTTGCTTTTTCGTCCTTTTTCTTTTCTTCCTTTTCTCCTTTTTATCCTCTTCTTCATCCTCCTCCTCCTTGTTTTTTTCTTATTCCTTCCCTCCTCCCTCTTTCCCTTCTTTCTTTCTCTTTTTCTTTCTTTTCTCTCTCTTTCTTTCTCTTTCTCTTTCTTTCTCTTCCTTCCTTCTTTCCTTCCTTTCTTTTTCTTTCTTCCTTTCTTCCTTCTTTTCTCCTCCTCTTTTTCCTTCTCCTCCTCCTCTTCCTCCTCCTTTCCCTTCTCTTCTTTCTCTCCATCCTTCATTTCCTCCTCTTCCTTTAGTACAAATCTACTAAACCTCAGTAAATTGGAGTTGGATGTTTGATTTCAGCTACCTACCAGGTGACATTTGGCTCAAATAATCTCCTTAAGATCAGAACTATACCCAATTGTCACACTCTTCTTCATGGGGAACTGAAGTCTCAAATCACATTTCATTTCCAACTAAGAGACTCAGTGCAATGTACAGTTAGAATAGGCCCTAAAATTACATAATGTTCATAGTCATATGGAATTGTCAAGAAAAAGCCATACTTTGCTGAGTTGTGATTTCCAGATATGCCCCATTTAAAGGTAGTTTCATTTTCTAAGATTTATAATTCTGACAGGAAGCTCCCTATAAAGTGGCAGTAAAGTACATTACCAGTCAAGTCTGGAAAGCAGGCTGCATCATTTCTCCATTCAATTTTTACTGAAAATATTCAGTTTATGCAAATCTCTTTCTTGCTTTGTAATGAAGGGGGTCAATAGAGTGGGTGAAGATTTGAGAAATAATGTAAGGTATGAGTCATACTACAATGAAAATTAGTGAGATCAGGACTTTTTGAAGGCCATCCTCTCAAGCCTTATATTCTAACCCTAATGCTCTTTTTTTCCACTATAATAAAGCTGGACTATTTGTTGCTTCCTAAGCATGTCTAATATTTCCTACTTCCAACATTTTGTTCATACTATCTCCCTGACATTTTTGTTGTAGAAATTTTACTTCTTGTTTGGTCCAAAAATCCACTTCATTCATGAAAACTTTCTTCTCTATTCCCTTAATTGAGTATTTTTTCCTCCTGTCTTTTCTACAGTCTTTTGATCTTGAAGATGACCAAAATGACATCACTATGTTGAAGTCAAGGTACAGTGTGTCTGGCTATGGCTTATCGAAGCAATATAACCTCTGAAGGTTTTACCACAGGTCAGGCACAACAGGTCCACATGAACATTTGATGGAAATGTCTCTAAATTTGCACCTCTCATGTTTCTTTTAATCTACTGCAATTTTGCTTTGCTCATAGAGCACAATGCCTTCTTTGATGTTGGACAGTCCTGTGCCAGTGTCACCCCTGTCACAATAGATTCCAAAGTTCTTCAGAGAGACCTTACATAATTTTTTTTGACCTCCATATGAGCTTTTATCTTGTGCGAGTTCTCCATAAAATACCCTTTTGGGCAAACATATGTTTGGTATTCGAACAATGTTGGGGCCAGTTTAACAGAGTTGCAGTCTCTGCAATAGGGTTTGAATGCTTCGTAGTTTAGCATGAGAGAAGATCTCAGTAGTCAGTACCTTATCTTGTCAGGTGATCTTCAGAATCTTCCTAAGAAAATTCAGGAGAAAATATCATAGGTTCAGTTTTGGATATGTTGACTTTAAGAGTTTATTGAACATCCAGTTTAAGATGACTGAAAAACAGCTGCAAAATTCAAAGTCAGCAGAAAGGTTAGTGCAGGATAGGTAGATTTGAGAAATACTTATAGGGATGAATTATTGAAACCATGGAAGCTGATGAGATCATCAAGTAAAATAGTATAGAAGGAGAAGATAACAGGACCCAAGACAGTGCTGTGGGGGATCTCCACAGGAATTAGAAGGGTGGTCAGACAGGTAGGAAGAGAACCAGAAAAAAAGCAGTGTCACCAAAACCTAGAGAAAAGAGAGTATCAAAGGAAATGGAATGATTGATGATGTTGAAGGCTGTGGAAAGTTCAAAAAGAAAAAGCACTGAGAAAAAAAAAACTATTAGATTTGGCAATTAAGAGATTATTGGTAGCTGTGGAGAGAACAGTTTCCTCTGAATGATGAGGTCAGAACCCAGATCTCAAAGAGACAAGAAGAGAATGAAAAGGAAGAAAATGATGACACCTAGTATAGGTATCATTTTCAAGGAGTTTAGCTACAAAAGGGAAGAAATATAGGTGATAGGGAAGAATAGAACAAAAGAGAGTTTTTGTGAATAGAGAAGTTGTAAGCTCAATGTTTTGCTGGAAACAGATTATGTTTCCTTTTAAACATTATTTCTGTTTGCTTTTCTTCTTCCTGATTGTCTTTCACTTCTGTGTATTTGCATTCTAAATCAGTTATTTTTCTTCTGTTTCTGGGATGAGATTTGTCACTGAGGATTCATGGTTTTTAGTTTGATCAATTATTTCTGCAGTGTGGAACATAAATCCTACTTTTACAATTCTTATTTTTTGTTTAAACCATTTAAGAACATCCTACTGTACTAATTCTACCTTTTCTTGGGAATACATAGGGTTTTCTGCCTCAATAAGTATTAATTAATTTTACTTTGATTAGTAATATTTATTCATAAATTCTGGATTCTTTTTGATCCTTTGATTTAGAGGTCATATTTTCTTCACTTATTAATATCATCCCTATTGGGTTGCTCAGTCTTAAGGTCTTTAATTGAATTTGTATCTTTATATTTTTTTTTATAATTTCAGCTTTTCCCCTGTACATATCTCTATTGCTTATTTTTTACTTTGTTCCCTTAGAAAATGATTTTCCTGGGGTTGGACCTCAAAGTCACTTCAACCTCTTCTTTCCATTCCTTAGCTACATGCTGTGTTCTTCCCAGCACATATATCAAGTCCCGGTCCCTTTGTTCCTTGGTTTTCTGACTGAGATGTATCATGGCACAGAGTGCTGCCATTTTGTTGTCCCATCCAGCAAAAAAAAAACAAAAAACTGTCTTTTGGTTTTCCATGCCACTGGGAGAAGGGAAGGGAGTAAAGTTGAGTTTTGTTGCAAGTCCATGGATTGTCTTCTGTAGCTCAGCTACTGGAGCATGTAGAGACAGTACTGAATATTGAGTGAATTCTGCTTTTATTTCATTGAATGCTTACCTTGTTAAAGTTCTTGCTGTCTTAAATCAATGAACTCAAACATGCAGTCTGTAACACTCTGAGTATAGCCAGATCCAGATTAAAAAGTAGTTTGGAAATATCTAACAAAATAAATAAAGCACAATAGAACATAGATAACATCAATATGTGGTTTTCTAAGTCACTGTGGTAGGGTAGATGGGTGACATAGTTCTGGAGGCAGAAAGACTTGAGTTCAAATCCTGCCCCAGATGCTTGCTAGCTGTGTGACCCTGTGGAAGTCACTTAGCCTTCTTTACCTCAGATTTCTCATCTATGAAATGCTCTAAAGAAGAAAATGGCAAAGCATTCCAGTATTTTTGCCAAGAAAAATTCAAAAGAGATAATGAAGAGTTGGCTGTGAAAAACAACTAACCAACAATAAAAACATCAATATGAGGGACACACAGATCCATATGTATGTTTAGTGGACCCCATGTTTGTCTGAATTTGACAACACTTTCTTAGGGTGTGGAAGCAGCTTGCTTAAATTGCTTTATCTTTTGTAGAAAATTCCTTTTTTGGAGATGTTTGATATGTCAAAAGGATCAAAGAAACATTTAGTCTATCATCGTATTGGTCATGTGACCTGGAAGTCTCAAATTCTTGTTTAAAAAAGATAATAAGACATGTGGTCTATCATATGAGACATCTTTGACAGAATTCATGGCCTTATGATGTTGAGATACTAGGATTGTGCGATTCTTAGACCTTATTAGTGTTATACACTCAGAGTATTATGGGCTATATTAGTTATCACCTCTAACCAGCTGAAGTAATGAGTTTACACAAACATTTTCACAAATGAGCAAAATTTCAGAATCTCACATCACAGAAAAAAATTCTAGGTAGGGATAATGCAGCTATTCTACAGTTAAACTTGAATTTATCTACTTTTCTCCTTAAGGAAATTGTTAGAACTACATTTTTTCCTCTCTCTTTCTTCTTTCTTTTTCCTTCCTTCCTTCCTTCCTTCCTTCCTTCCTTCCTTCCTTCCTTCCTTCCTTCCTTCCTTCCTTCCTTCCTTCCTTCCTTCCTTCCTTCCTCTCTCCCTCTCTCCCTCTCTCTCTCTCTCTCTCTCTCTCTCTCTCTCTCTCTCTCTCTCTCTCTCTCTCTCTCTCTCTCTCTTTCATCTGTCCACACTAACCAATTCCATCTCTTCTGTTTCCTCTTTCCTGACTAACTATCCAAATATAATACCAATTCCACCCCAAAACACTGATATTTCTAAAATCTGATGTTAGACTCACAAAAAAGGAGAGACATATCCTATTACATTCTCATCAACTGGCTACTGATTTCTCTCCTCTTCCTCTTATATTCTTGGGCTAGAAGGCGCTGTGTACAGTGGCAGGAAGCCTACTTATATCAGCAGAGGTTGGGTCACTTTTCTTTCCTCTTCTTTCTTTCTTTCTTTCTTTCTTTCTTTCTTTCTTTCTTTCTTTC
>JAJPUD010000522.1:43404-53681 GCA_023553655.1 Myrmecobius fasciatus
TTTCTTTCTTTCTTTCTTTCTTTCTTTCTTTCTTTCTTTCTTTCTTTTTCTTTCTTTCTTTTCTTCTTCTCCTTCTCCTTCCTCTTCTTTTTCTTCTCTTCTTCCCAGATGCCACTGAACACACCTTTTCTCGAGGAACAAATACTAGACATCCCTATGATAACAACTATTGAAGTTCATTCTAATTTTTTCTGCCCATTCTATCCACTCTGTATCAGGAGATATAGAAGACAGACTACTAAACTTGTGCCAGGAAAATCTGAGTTTTGGTCCTGCCTTGGACATCTAGTAGCTATATGACTGGCAAATTTACCCCCCCTCCTACAGTCCCCGTTTCCTTTTTTTTTTTTTTTTTTTTTTTGGTAAATGGAGATCAATAATAACACTTGAAGACAACATACATAAGTCACTTTGTAAACTTTAAGGTACCCTATAAAGTCTAGCTATTATGAGGATGATGTTAATTCCTGGAATTTCGGTTGGTCATTGTTCCAACTGTCTTTGACTATCCATTTGGAATTGAAGAGAATTAGCTTGCCTTCTCTTTCCAGCCAGTATGTTTGTGGTCTGGCTAGACTGACTAATGGGAGTGTTTGCCTTCATTTCTGACGCATTTGAATAGCCAGGGTAAAAAATGCCATATTTAATAGAGGTTTTGTGATATGGAAATATGCTTAGCAGGAGCTGTAATACCCCCTTGCCATATTTTTAGTTATGCCATTCTAGTCATAGGATTTCTGGGAGCTCAGCTGGACGATGGCCAGTCAGTTACAGTAGAAACCCAGAAATGGATATTCCCCAGATAAAAGGTGCTGTGTACAGTGGCATGAGGCCTACTTATACCAGCAGAGGCTGGATCAATTCTAGAACAACCTTACATGGTAAGAGATAGAGACAGAGGCATTTAAGATCACTTTTAAAGAGTCTGAATATAAACAATCCTTTAACTGCCATTCTCCCCCCAAGTTATTATGTACCAGCTATAGGCAAAGTAAGAGACATTGCAATAGAGTGGATAGAGAATTTTGGCCTTAAAGTTATGATGATCTGAGTTTATGTCCCACTTCTAACACTCAAGGGCTGTATGACCCTGGCCAAACTGTTTTGTCTCTTAATACTCCAGGAGATTCTCTGCAACTCCAAAGCACAGACAAGGCATCTATCTGCTTTGGTAATCTCTTTATTGGAAGCTTCCTATATGCTAAAAATTTCAGGTCTAGTCCAAAAAAAGGTTTTACTCTAAAGTGCTTTCCCTTTAACAGAAAAAAAAAAACTCCCTAATAACTTAAATTTTCCTCTAAAACCTTGTTTTCTGTTTCTTAAAGTATTTTAATTCAACTTTTCTTTATCTTCTCTGATATTCCCCAAAGCCTCTTAATTTAAAGACTGCTCCCAGATAAGCACAACAGACCCATGCTCCTTACATTATATGAGGTCATTATGTGTTTTCATTCTGTTCCATGTATTTTTTTTTTCCTTTAGAATTGACTCTCAAATTAAAAAAAAATGTTAATGTCTGTCTTTGCAGATATAGTTCTAAAAAAACTTACTTCAACTACATTTTATCTCTCCACAAACTTTTATTTCCTTCCCTAATATTCACTAGCTCTGTATATACTTATCTGTGTTTTCCAGACTTCCTTCTAAGGCACATTAATCCTTTATTGAAGGTTTCCTGTTTGGGTAAGGGCTAGGAAGTCCTGTTTGAATAGATAAGGAAGATCCCTGAGAGGGAGAAAATAGGACTGTAATAGCAGCATTGAGGGATGGGAGGTTGAAGTGATGATGGCTTAAGAAGATGCTGTTTTATCCTTGGTGATTTTATTACTAGAGAAGCATCAACCACAGTTTGAGTCTTGGTCAGACTCTGATCTCAATTCCTTATCTCTAGTTGGATGAAGAAAGATGTAATTTGATGGTTTACATGAAAAAGACCTGGAAGTTTTCTTTGAACCCAGGCTCAGTAGAAAATAGTAATATGTAGTGTCTGCTAGACTGGTTAACACCATTTTAGGCTTTCATAATTTATAATTTCCAGCCGAAAGAAGGTATTTTATGTTGGTGAGACCACATCAAAATTACTGAATCTAGATTTGTGGACCATATATTGAGAAATTGGAGAATATCTAGAGAAGGGTGGGAGTCTAGAATACCAAATTGGCCAAGAGGTCTGAGAAGCTTCAGAAGTCACATCAGAAGACAGATTGCTCCTCAATTGAATGTGCCTCTGTGGCAATTCCTAATGATGATGTTGGGATATACATCTTCATATCCTGACTTCACTGACTTTCTTTAATTTTCAGTTAAAATCAGCTCATCTATGGAGACCTTGGTATTCATGATGTATGCTATTATTTCCCAGAGGTAATTCTTAGTGAGGACAATATGGACCCAAAAGAAAAGGATTTGTGGGAGAGTAGGATGTGATTAGCTTTTAATATTGAACTTAGTTTGTTTAAATTCAAAACCAAAGGGACTAGATCATATGAGTGAAAGAATAAAAAAAAAACATTATTATTTAAATTATTAAAAAAATTAAATTTATTTAAAAATTATTGAAGAGGTGGAGATACAACTACTAAAAAAAAAGACTATAATTAGCTTATATTGTAATGAGGGAAACAGTATAAGAAGTGGAGACCAAGGATAGGCATTTTGGTTCATAAATCTACAAAGCTGGTGAGTGGGGCCATAAAAAATTTGAAGATTGGCTGAAGGAACTGGGGATTTTTAGCCTGTGTAAGAGAAGATTTAGGAAGAACATGAGTGTTCTCATTAAATAGGAGGAACATGAGTGTTCTAATTAATACAAAGAACTGTCAAGTAGAAGCATTAGATTGTTCCAATTGTTTCTAGAGGACAGAATTAGTACGAGTGGGTCAAAGTTTCAGAAAAGCAAAAATTTTGTAGCTTGTATTGTAAAAGCTTATTGTAGAAGGGGAAAAAACCTTTCCCATCCAAAAGTGGAAAAAGTTGTATCAGGAAGTAGTAAATTCCTTTTCATTTTTAAAAATAATATTTTATGTTCCCAATTTCATACAAAGGCAATTTTTTAAACATTTTTAAATTTTAAATTTGAGTTCTAAATTATTTCCCTTCCTTTCTCCCAGCCCAAGATGGTAGGCAGTTTAATATAGTTTATTCATGTGCTGTCATGCAAAATATATTTCTATATTAATTATGTTGTGAAAGAAGATAGACATAAAACAATTCAAAAAATAAAGTGAAAAATAGTATACTTCAGTTTACATTCAGACTCCATCACTGGACAGCATTTTTTGGTGGATAGCAATTTTTTATAATGAGTTCTTTAGAATTTTTTTGAGTCATTGTATTGCTGAGTATATCTAAATCATTCATAGTAGATCACTGAACAATGTTGCTGTTACTGTAGTGTACAATATTCTCCTGGTTCTGCTAACTTCACTTTGTATCAATTCATGTTAAATCTTTTCAGGTTTTTGTGAAAGCATCCTGTTCATTTATTCTTATAGCACAATAGTATTCTATTACAATCAGATACCACAATGGCCTTCCTTTCAGTTACAAAAACTGGACAATTACAATCAAAGCTTGATAATCTGATCTGACATCCCTTACAATTATGCAATTCTTTGAATTTATCATAAAAGAATGAGAGAATTATCTCAAAGTTCTGGAGAAAGGAGTTAGGTTGGACATAAAGGAAAACTATTAACACTGAATTAGTTAATAAGCCATTCTCACTTATCATCTTTAAATGCCTTATAGATTTTAGGTGTTCTCTCAAGAAATCCTTAGGTAAAAGAAAGCTATCTATCTATTAGTCCCTATTATTGAAAAGTCTGAGTGGTAGAGATATTGAGGAAGGAGAAGAGTTCTAGAACAGTTGTACATTCTAGGTTTATAATAAATACTCTAATGAATAAGTGAATTAATAACATCTGTGAGTCTATGGAAAAAATTGCATGTTTATACATATAAGAGACTTTGGCAGAAGCAAATCAATAGCTTATGTGATTTTTCCATGAAGTATTTTTTAATTAAAGATTTTTTTATTTTCAAAACATATGCATTGATAATTTTTCAATATTGACACTTGAAAAACCTTGTGTTTCAAAATTTCCCCCACTTCCCCTACCTTCTCCCTTGATGGCAAGTAATCCAATATATGTTAAATATGTGCAATTCTTCTATACATATTCCTACAGTTATCATGCTGCACAAGAACAATCAGATCAAAAAGGAAAAAATGAGAAAGAAAACAAAATGCAAGCAAACAACAACAAAAAGAGTGAAAATACTATGTTATGATCCATACTCAGTTCCCACAGTCCTCTCTCTGGGCAGAGATGACTCTCTTCATCACAAGACCATTGGAACTGGCCTGAATTATCTCATTGTTAAGATGCCACACCCATCAGAATTGATCATTATATAATCTTGTTGTTTTCATGTACAATGATCTCCTGGTTCTGCTTATTTCTCGCAGCAGCAGTTCCTGTAAGTCTCTACAATTTTCTCTGAAATCATCCTGCTTGTCATTTCTTATAGAACGATAATATTTCATAACATTCATATACCATAATTTATTCAGCCATTCTCCAACTGATGGGCATACGCTCAGTTTCCAGTTTTTGCCACTACAAAAGGGTTGTCACAAACATTTTTGCACATGTGGGTCCCTTTCCTTTCTTTAAGATCTCTTTGGGATATAAACCCAGTGGTATAGAAACACTGCTAGATCAAAGGGTATGCACAGTTTGATAGCCCTTTGGGCACAGTTCCAAATTACTCTCCAGAATGATTGAATCAATTCACAGTTCCACCAACAATGCATTTGTTTCCCAGTTTTCCCACATCCCTCCAACATACGTCACTATCTTTTCCTATCATCTTAGCCAATCTGAGAGGTTTGCATTTCTCTGATCAATAGTGATTAAAAGCACCTTTTCATATATTAGAAATGATTTCAATTTCTTCATCTGAAGGTTGTCTGTTCATATCCTTTGACCATTTATCAATTGGAGAATGGCTTGAATTCTTATAAATTTGAGTCAATTCTCTATATATTTTAGAAGTGAGGTCTTTATCAAAATCCTTGAGTGTAAAATTTTTTCCCCAGTTTTATGCTTCCCTTCTAATCTTGTTTGCATTGGTTTTGTTTGTACAAAAACTTTTTAGCTTAATATAATCAAAATTATCTATTTTGTATTCAATAATGTATTATTCTTCTTTGGCCACAAGTTTGTTCCTTCTCCACTGATCTGAGAAGTAAACTATCCTTTGCTCTTCTAATTTGCTTATAATATCACTCTTTATGTTTAAATCATGAACCCATTTTGAATTTATCATGGTATATAGTGTTAGGTGTTGGTCAGTGCCTAGTTTCTAACATACTAATTTCCGATTTTCCCAACAGTTTTGTCAAATAGTGTCTTCTTATCCCAAAAGCTGAGGTCTTTGGGTTTGTCAAACACTAGATTACTATAGTCATTGACTATTTTGTCCTGTCAAAAAACCTAACCTATTCCATTGATCAACTACTCTATTTCTTAGCCAGTACCAAATGGTTTTGATCACCTCTGCTTTATAATATAATTTTAGGTGTGGTACAGCTAGGCCACCTTCATTTGCATTTTTTTCATTAATTCCCTTGAAATTCTTGACCTTTTGTTCTTCCAGATGAATTTTATTATTATTTTTTCTAGGTCTGTAAAATAATTTCTTGGGAGTTTGGTTGGTATGGCACTAAATAAGTAGATTAATTTAGGTAGTATTGTCATTTTTATTATATTGACTCAGCCTACCCATGAGCACTTGATATTTTTCCAATTGATTAGATCTGACTTTATTTTTGTGGAAATCCATAAAGTTGTTGTTGTTATTGTTTTTTTTCCTGAGGCAATTAGGATAAAGTGACTTGCCCAGAGTCACACAGCTAGGAAGTATCAAGTGTCTGAAACTAGATTTGAACTCAGGTCCTCCTGACTTCAGGGCTAGTGATCTATCCACTGTGCCACCTAGCTGCCCAATCCATAAAGTTTTCATACAAGGTAACTGAGAAGAAATAAATCTAAGACATTACATTATTTAGTATATGAGTAGACAATCAAGGAATGATATAAAAAGGGACCAAATAAACCTCTTTCTTGAATAGGTCTTCCTTGTCTTTGGGTCTATTTTAAGAAACAAAAACTTCTATTTTCAATGAGTTATTATTAATTTTTCATATATATTACCACTAGCAAATTCCAGGAGTATTTCACAGAAATAGCTGTTGTTGTGGTAATGGTGGTGCTTACATGGTTCTTTAAAAATCAGCATTATTCAAGATTTTCAGGAAATTATCTGATCTTCCTTACATTGAATGATATTAGATAGAGGTAAATAAATGACAAAATAGAGACAGGGTTGATTTAAAGTCAGGAAGACCTGAATGCAAATCCTAGGTCAGATAGTTGTTATATGAACCTAGACAAATTCACTTAATTTCTAAGCCTCAGTTTCTCATTAGTCAAATGGGGCAAAAAAATAGCAACTGTCTTACAGGGAGGTTTAAACAAGATAACATAAAATATTTTGCCATTCTTAAAGTGCTTTATTAATTATATTTAATTATTAATTCAATTACCACCACCACCATCAGCACTATTACTATCACCACTACTACTGCTATTGTTGCTCCTGATGTTTCTGTTACTACCATTACCACCAACACCACCACCACCACCACCACCACTATTACTACTACTACTACTACTACTACTACTACTACTACTACTACTACTACTTCTACTACTACCACCACCATTGCTACTATTACCACTACCACTACCACTACTACTACTATCAAAATGGGTTTTTCACTCCTGCTGCTTTCATGTTAGGAAAGACAATCTATTCCAGTCTACTTCCAACAGTTTCTGCAGGTATTTCATATTTTCATCTATAATCTAATTCTTGTAATAGAAAAAGATTGTTTATTTAATCACCATTAATAAATACACACAAGTAAATAGAATCTCCACTAAATGGACCTACTGTAAATGTCTTTTTTTTTTTTTTTGGTGTGGCTTGGAGGTGATCTATAGCATGCTTTCAGAAGTTGGGAAGAATTTGAGTCTGACTCTGGGATGGACTGCTCCTATTGCTTAGTTAAGAATCTGCTTACATTATGCTAGTCTGTGTGAAGTGGATGTAATTGTCTATCCTAGAGTCTGATTTAAAACAAACAAAACCATGTCTGTTTATTATCTCAGAATAGTATTGTATATTTACTTTAATTCCATAAGGTTTGTGATTTCATCAGTGCAGATACTCTTCCTCCTTCCCTCATAGGTCATCTGTCTTCTTCAGGACATCATAGACGATATTTGAGAAATACTCACTCTCCAGATAACTAGGTAAGAATATTTTTTTACCCTTAATTTAGTTGGTTCTCAGTGTTAGATGAAGAGTTATTTAAGATGCTCATGAACCTTGGTTTAGATGAGGTCATAGAACCTTAGTCTTTGACTTATTTTTGGGCTTTCACAATTCACAGATTTCAAATTTTCCAGTTCTGGAATGTTGTGTTTGACTTACCATGCAAGGGGAGCCCATAATTTTCATATCAGGGCAACATTATCATCTTGACATTAGACAATTTGGTGAAAGGGCTTGAAATGTCTCATAGTTTTCTTTGTATTTATCGGGGCCAAATAGTATAAAATTATCATCTGCTATGGTCTTGGATAAACAGTTATTATTTCCTTACCACTAACATAAAAGAAAATAGTTCCATCTGTCACAAACTTCCTAGTTCTCATGGTACAGAACTCCTTTCTCCTGTTCCTCAGCACCTTAACAAACCAACAGATCCCTTCAGATCTTTTTTGTGGAGGTAGGGCGTTTGACCAGTTTTTTTCACCTATGATTATCTCAATTTAGGATGTTGGGACTGAAAAATGGAAATGACCTTAAAGATAGGCTTGTCACACCCCTATCTTCATTTATTTTTAAAATAATTTTTTAAACTGATGGACTTGACAGTTATCAACAAAGAGCAACATTTCCATACTCAAAGAGGTTACCATTTCTCTTTCCTCAATTTTACAAATAAAGGAACTAAAGGCTAGGAAAATTGAATGACTTGCCTGAACTCATATTGCTAGTAAATAATGATTCTGGAATAACAATCATAATTATATTCATAAATAGATAATATTTATATAGTATTTTAGGATTTTCAAAATGTTTCACAATTGATATCTTATTTGTTCCTCATAAAAATACTGTGAGGTAAGTCTGATTATCACCCTCATTTTACAAATGAGAAAAATGAGCCTGAGAGAGGTTGAGTGATTCTCACTCTTGTGACAGCTAGTAAGTGAACAAGGAACTCTCTAATTCTGGCAATCTACCCATTTCACCATCTCGGTCTTTGAAATTCAGCTTTACTGTCTTCAAATCCTATATTCTTTTGACTAACTGCCTCCATTCTTTGGAGGCTTTACTTCTTTGTTCAATCTGCTGGTATCCTTTGATGGGGGGGGAGAAGTATTGTTCCTTTCTTTCCAATGACCAAGTCAATGAAAATAAAACCCATTTATCTCCTAGAATTCTTCTTCAGTATTTAGTCCATCATATGATCAGCCAGTATTTTCTCAATCCTGATTCAGTGCCCAGAAAACAGTCTGCTAGATGCTCATGGAGACATATATGGAAGAGTTGATGCTTGGGAGTGTAACATTAGTAGTGTGCCAATAGAATCTTTTATTTAGGGCAGCATGGGAAATTCATCTCTTAAAATAATATATCCTCTACAAATCCTTTGATTTACAATCAAAGCCCCTCTTATTAATTCTGTTGGAAAAATTTGGTGACTAAGAAAGAATAACACATTAAGGACCCTTTTAATTGAAATTTGCAGACTTAGTATCCTGTTTTGTTGTGTTTTATTTCTGTTCATGTACTTAAAGGCCTAATAGCAATGGGAGAGCTTAATAAGTAGTTAGATATATATCTTATACATGCTGCGCTTTTTGGTCACGTCTGACTCTTTTTGTTGACTCCATTTGGGACTTTCTTGGCAACGATACTGGAGTGGTTTGCCTTTTCCTTCTCAAACTCATTTTATAGATGAGAAAACTGAGATAAATATGGTTAAGTGACTTGCCCAGGTTCACACAACTCATTAATATCTGAGGCAAGATTTGAAGTCATGAACATAAAATTCCAAATTCCAAGCCCAGCACTCTATCCCTTGCTCCACTTAGCTGCAAATATTTTATAAATAGTATATATATATATATGTACATATATATATATATATGCACACGCACACAATTTTTTTTCTGGCTACCTCCTTCTTAGGTCACAGCAGAAAGGAATCAATTCCATTGTGGATAAGCAAATGGAGGAACTTATAAATTTATTCTTTTAAAAAATGTATATTTATGTTGGTACTATTTTTACATTATATTCCTTTCTCAAAATACTACCTTTACTCAGCAATTCTCTCAAAACAAAGAAAAATAGTAAAGTAAAACTGACTAGAAAAATGATTGTTAGTATGTACCATATTCTGCATTTATAATTCTCCACCTTTCTAGGGAGAGGATGGATATGTATTTCACTCATAGACCAGCTCTTCTGGAATTCCTATTCTACTTTAAAACTGACCATCATTAAAAATTGGCTAGTATTTATTGATCTTCCTGCACCTAGTTTGTAGCCCTAAGTACTAGGAATTTAAATCATTTCAAGGATATTACCATGTGATTCAACTCTATAATGTTATCCGTGGTTAAAAAAAAATTTAGGGCTAAAAACTTGCTTAAATTCATTCTATTCTTTTCCATCTTTATGATGACTAAAGGAATCCCCTCTGGACCAAACTAAGTTTGGTAACCTCTTTTCTGGCAGTTTGATGAGTCAGGAAAGAAAAAAATTAGAAACTTTGTCAATTAAAGATATGGAACCAAACAAATTGTCATAGAATCTTAGACATAGACTCAGAAAGTTAGAACATTAGAAGCCATCTAGTTTCAGCTTCTAATTCTACAGATGAACAAACTAAGGCACAGAGGAGTTAAATGACTTAATAAAGGTGGAATCACTGGCTAGTGTCAGAATCTAGAACTTTTGAAAGACAGAAGAGTGTCGATATTAGAGTTAATGGCCTTGAAGTTAGGATAGCTGAGTTTGAACCCCAGCCTTAGATATTTACTCAGCTTGAGAAACCTCTTAGAGCTTCAATTTCTTCATCTATAAAATGTGGATAATAACATTGGTAATACCTCCCTAATATATAC
>JAJPUD010000522.1:53691-83233 GCA_023553655.1 Myrmecobius fasciatus
TTTCCTGTGTCAGTGAACTGTGACTAAAAAAGTAACCTCAAAGCACCAATACATCAGACTCTCTTTTGATTGGTGCTAAATGTTCTCCTTGTCTCTGAGTCTTCCCTGCTTCCCCAATCTTCTCTAAGGAGAAGAGAACTTGATTTATTTCCATTAAGTTGTATATAATGAATTCCAAGTATAGTATTTATATTCCTCCACTCAATTTTCATTGTTCTTCCTTTTATTGGGATGAGTCAGAGCCATTGGGAACAAATATTTATTTAATTGTAAAATTGTCTTCATTAAAAGTATCTGAATTTCTCTTTGGAAAGTGAAAGGTTAATAGTATACAGAGAAAAAAAAATTCCAGCAGCTCACAAATCTAAGCGTAATTATGTATGAACATGAGGCTTTTATTGCTGTCAAAATTAATCACTTTTCAACTTCCAGCTGTTAAAACCCTTCTGGCAGTACTCCAAGCAATTCCCCTACAGTTACTTTTCCTTCAATTAAATCCTGGTGTAGTTCACAGGCTCCTGTTACATAAGGAGCAATTTTAAAATGGTCTTGGTATTTTTTTGCTTGTCTTTTTTTTCCACTAGAAAATGACAGAATACAAGGTCTGCTCCTCTTACTTTCTCATTTAAACTTTTCCTTAATCTTCAAGTCTGAGAAACAAGCAATGTGGGATTAAAGCATTAGTGTTTATTATCAAGCACTTTATATGTGCAAAGAGTTTTGCAATCAATTTTATTAGACATTTCTCACACCATCCTCTAAGGTAAATTAATGTTGTTATGTTCTTTTATTTTTGCAAATAGAGAAAAACTGGGTTAGAGAAAATAGCAACAGAGAGTATTCAAATTTACAGCTCTCCAGATATTAGTCCCTTGGTTACCTCCTGAGCAATTGGTATCTTCACTGGTAATGCTAGCTAGCTATTTATTCCCAGGCAGTATATAACTCATTTCTCCTCATCTTCCTGCCCCTCCTTCCATCCTTTAATTTGTTGCCGTAGCTCCAGTACTCCAAGGAATCTGAGGTCTTACCAATACACCAGGGGAGACTATATTCCATCTATACTGGTCTATCCTCTGCCATTTTGTCTATGTTTTCCCTTAAATCCAACCTAGATATCCAAGAATTAATTTGACTTCTATTTATTTGTGACTTTCTGTGCCCGTTTTTTTCCTCAGTGCCATGTGCCCCCCAATTTGTTCTTCTTAACTTTCCTTCTTTTGTTAATGACATCAAAGTTTTGGCATGTCGCAGTCATCTGTAGTGATGTTTAATAAATGTTTCTTGACTATTTAATATTTATTATTTGACTCTTTCCTCTGTCTCCTCCCCCATGCAATTGCTTGTCTCCTCAATATTTTATCTCCTTTCCACTGCTATTATTGCCACTAGGTTAAGCACTAGGGACTTATAGCCTGAACCATGAAAACAGTCTCTTGACTAGCAGTCTTTCCTTCAATCTCTTTCTTCTTCAGTTCATCTTTTACTTTATCATCTCCCTAATACATAGACTGAATCTTGTTCAAAATCCTTCAGTGACTTCAAAATCCTTACCTCGATCCTTCAATGACTTGATTGCTTATTAATAAAATCCAAACATTTTTGGCCATCATTTAATTAGATTCATTATCTATCTCCATCCTTTTCATCATTACACACATTCCTCCTTGTCATGTTGTGTAGTAGATAGAGAGTTCTGGGCTTGGAGGCAGGGATGCTTTTCTTCCCAAGTTCAAATCTGGCCTCACACACTTAGCATCTGTGAAACTCTGAGCAAGTCACTTAACCCTGTTTCCTTCAGTTTCTTTGTAAAAATGGAGAAGGAAATGGCAAGTGACTCCAGTATTTTTTTCTAAGAAAACCCCAAATGGGGTCACAAAGAATCAGACATGACTGAAAAATGACTAAGCCACACAATAATTTTATATCTATACTGCTCTGATAGTCCCCTTTCATTGTCTCTGCCCTTTTTCTGTATTTTCATGTATTATATATTCATGGCTGAAATGCTCTCTTTCCAAGTCTCCTCTTGATAGCACCATATAAGTAGAGTTGGAAGGGTCCAACTGCTAACCCAGCCCTTTCATTTTAGACCCTAGGAAATGGAAGCCAAAGAATGGCCTGTGGAACATTTCTAAGGCAGATCTTAACTTAGCTCTTTTTATTTCAGAACTAGAGCTTTTCCTACTGTGTCAAACAGCAGGTAGGATGCTCCTACCCTCTTATTCATGTGAGATCCAGATTCCACCTCTCCATGAAATATTCCCTAAAATGCTAACTAAAAGTGATCTTGTCCCGCTTGAATCTCTCATCTCACCTTGTCTGAACCTCTCTTATACATTTATATTCTACCTTACATTATCATGGGGAGTTAGTGGAGAGAGCTGACTATGAATTCAAGAAGACCTTGTTTATGGGCCTATCTTTGACATATATGAGCCACAAGATCCTGAGGAAGTCCCTTCCCCTCCTAGACCTCTAGAGAACTCTCTAAGATTACAAATCGTAGTGCATGTATCAACCTCTGTTGGGAGAGGAAGTTCCCTATACCAGTTAAATAATATATACAGTTTCTATCTTTTATTTTGGAGTTACCTATATTATATTCTCAGTTTTATCCTATACTCCCTACCTCACACTCCCCCCAATTGTACTTTATTAAATAATAAGCTCATTGAGTACTTTGGGATTATGCCTTATTTCTTGCTTTTATCCAGAGTACTGCATCTAAAAGGTGCTGCATTAATGTTCACTGAATTAAATTGCATGAGTTTACACAGTACCCACTAAAGGAGAAGGCTCCCCTCTAAGTTCTTCTCTCAAAAGGATGGAAGAATGTGAGGAAGTCTCTGTATTCTGGCTGATTGTTTCATGTAATGTTAAGAAATCTGTTCCTTAATTCCAATTTAAGGAATCTGTTCCTAAACTCCTATGGGATTTGAGAGACTGAGGGAGGTGGGCAACTACTGATAAACTTTGAATTATATTCATAATTTTATTACTAATAACTTCAGCTTACCATGCTTTAATGTTTGCATAACATTAATTCATTTGATCATCACAACAACCCTGAGAGATAGGTAGATGCAGCTACATTTTCCATTTGACTGTGAGGAAAAATGCTCAGAGAAGTTGGGTTCCACAGCTGGAAAGTATCTGAGGCAGGATTGGAGGTCAGGTGTTTCTTGCCTTATCCATTAATCCCCTTACACTATCTCATTGGAATATTCAGTCAGGACATCCTCTCCATTCCATCTCAGACACTGAACTCATGAGAAAACTGATGTACAGAAAGTTTAAAGCAATGGGTCCAACATTATAGAGATCATCAGCTTTGGAGCAGAATTGGGATATGGACCCTAGGTTCCCAGCTCTGGGTCAAAGGTTTTGTTTTTGTCTCTTTTACACCACAAAGAGATAGATTTTAGTATTTTCGAGACATTATTTAGAATTTGCCCCTCTGAATTTGTTTTGCTAGACTAGGCAGATATACGTTAAGGGATTAAAAAACTTTAAAATTATTTTTATGTTAAAATTTGCTCATTAAAGGTGAGGGACAACTTAATTATAAATTCTTGTGATTTAAAAAAATTAAGTGATAAAATGAAGGCAAAAATAAAAAAAATGATCAGAATAGAATAGAACACAATATAACATTGTAATATGATATGCATATATAGACATTTACATATTCTATGCCCTTTCATATATTGAAATGAATATACATTATTGAACAATTCAAGAGTTTGCTCACTGGTCTTATTAGATGCACTTTCTAGGATCCCTTGAAGAACAACTTTTTTTTATGATGATAAAAAGATGCTATACAGAGATAGCTTTAATCATGGCATCATAGGCTCACTAGCTGGGTGATCCTAGGAAAATCACTTCATTATTCCCCTGGAAGGAATTTCAGAGGCTATCTAGTCCAATTTTCTCATTTTGTGGATCAGTAAATTTTAGACCTATGAGTCTTGTGTCTCATTCAAGGTTATATAGGAAGAATCAGAAATAGGATTTGAACTCAGACATTTTCACGCAGAACCAGCATTCATTCCATTGTACCTGCCTCCCACCTATCTGCTTCTCTACATATAGAAAAATATCTACAGGAGGAATCCTAGTATCACTGATGCCCTAGGTAATTTTAGTGTCACAGAGATTGATGATTATTAAACCCAGTACCTGTAGTTCTTGAATTTTGTCACCTCATTTTTTCCCCTCATCTGCCATTTTCCAGTCTTGATTCAGAGAACTTCAGAGATATCAAGTCACTGACCTATTCCCATTCCTGTCTACTTCCTCATTCCCTCCCTGTCTCTTCTCACAGTTCTAATGAGATACAGGGCATGTCATAGAGTTCTTAGCATAAGTCTATATTTCACATCTTCACCCAATCATATTAGAATTCTATGTACAACTGAACTATTTCCAGTTACAGAACGATTTATTGTTGAGCTTCTTGATATGAGGTAGCAGCTGGCTCATCTTATGAATATATGCATAGGAGTCCATGAAAACTTGAAGATAAAAGATTTAGGTAAAGTATCTCTATGGCTAGGTGGTCTTGAGCTATAGCTTCCACCTTATCTGATTTCAAGGAGCTGAGGGGAAAAATGAGGGAGGACAGAAATTCGGGAAGCCAGGGAAATTGCAAGGCTGTGTAAATACTGTACTAACAAAATGCAGTGACTTGAGGTTACATTCTGCCTTGCTCTGGTTCATGGGGATGGAATGAAGAGGTTGGCAAATAGGGGAAGGGCAAGAAGTGAGGCTGTCTCTTGCTGTGGGAAAATGGAAAATTCATATTGACAGTCTTTGCCCCATTCCTTTCCTCAGGAAGCTTCAGTGGGAGCTACAGCTTTTAGCATCAAATAGTCTTCTCTTGTTGAAATTTAAAATCTTTTCCAAGTTGGCTAACCTTTCCTTCTCCTCCTCTGTCTCTTTATCTGTTTCTGTCTCTGCCTCTGTGTCTTTCTCTGGCTCTGTCTGGCTCTGTCTCTCTGTCTCTGTCTCTCTCTGTATCTTTCTCTGTCTTTGTCTCTTTCTTTCTTTGATACTCTCTCCATATCACTTATCTTTCAGTGGAGGGGGAAAACAATCTTTAAGAGAAATTCAAGCAAAACTAATCTGCACATTGGCCATGTTCACAAATATTTTTATCTCATTCTGCATCTTAAATTTACCTCCTTGTCAGGAGATGGGTAAACTATATCATTACTTGTCCTCTGGAATCATGATTGGTCATTACATTGATCAGAGTTCTTAAATCTTTCAAAGTTGTTTTTCTTTAAAATGTTGTTTTCCTTATAGAAATTCTAATCTATCTTTTTAGAATGGTCTCAATTCTTTGTTTCTTACACTTAAAATTCCACCCACAGAGGCCCTGCTTGAAGTTCTCTATCCACAAAACGTTCTGTCTTCAGCTTCCATGTCTTAGCACACACTGTCTTTCATGACTAATGTTCTCCCTTCTTCTGATTCTTGATTATCATTAACTTCCTTAGAGATTTTTCCCAATTATTAGTGCTTCCCCTCTCACTCCCTTGAATTTACTTTATAAATATCTTATATTTGTTATCGATTTACTTATTGTTCCCTCCTTCCAGTGGGATATCTATTTCTTGAGATACTATTTCCCTTCTATCTTGGTATCCCTAGAATCAACAAGGTGCCAGACACATAGTAAGTACTTAATAAATGCCCAATCAATCAAATTGTCACCAAGAGGCATTTTTTGTTCTATAGAGAAGACTTGAGATCTATGACAGGATTACATTCCTGAGTTAAAATATTATACAAGATTTCTTGTCTAATCAGAAGCCTCATGAAGTAGTTATACTGTAGAACATATGTTTTATACCAAAATAAACAAAAGTATATTAAAGCAAAATTTTTTTGTGAGACTGTCTTTTGAAGTCATTGGTTAGCAATGATTTGTGAAGTAAATTATATTTTTGCTTGAACTCACCTGGGCTCAAGAAATCAATAGAAAGTCAGCTTTTCCTGTCTTTGGTGCTCTCCTCCATGTAAGCCCAAGAGGCACAGAGGTGCTGCACTTGAATCCCAGCTCTATTTATTACCTACTAACTACTTACTATACTATTTACTGTATTTCCTACTGTACTACTTACAACTAATTGTGTGACCTTGGATATGTGACTTTCCCCTATTTGATCTCAGTTTCCTTGTCTGAAAAATGGAGAAATTGGGTTAGATGGTCTCTGAACTCCCTTTCAGTTCTGATATCCTATTGCTCTAAGGTGGAAAATTTAGTGGGGAGTTTTCAAATTTCCTGCCACCATCATGCATTGAGACATAAAGACTGAGCATTCTGAGGGCCATGTGACAACTTTCTCCTTCTCTGTTTAAATTGCTTAGTTGATTCCCAAGTTTATTTTACTCCTTTCTGAGTTTGATCCATGTGGTATGTTCTTCTACATCCTGACTTTCTGAATAAATTATAGATATGGGTGGCCTGGTTTAACTCTAACAAGGACATACAGAAAATCCCATTTTTTGGGGTCCAGGGTCTTAGATTTACTTAGGTGATGTGGTGAGTCTAGGGAAGAATGTTGTCCAAAGGACCAAGGATTGTGGGAGGAATATTTATCCTACTTCAAATGGGGTTTAATCTGTAACTATCCTTAGAAGGAATTTAGATTGATTATCCTCAAGGAATTCCAGAAATCATTTGGACTAGCCCTTGCATTTTACAGATGAAGAAACTGAGTTCTGAGGGAGTTTTAAGTGATTCAAATTCACACAAGTAATAAAACAGGCCCTCTGATTCCAAAATTGGGATTCTTTCCACTAAGAGCTGATTCAGACTGTCATTTTTGTTAATAACTTTAGGTAAACATAGTGCTTTTCTTTGTTAGAAGAATTTGATTTTTCTTCAGCCTGGGTAACTCCAGGTATAAGAATTGCCTCCAACAATTCAATTCTCAGTCAATCTATGACTTACAGATAAATCCAAGAAATTAAGTGGCTTGTCTAAACTCATGCATATAGAATCAGGCAGGATTGGCATCCAGGTGTTCCTGAATCCTAAGTCATTGTTTCATTTACAACTTTAGGCTGCCTAGGCTATCTTTTTCAATGTAAATAATTTGCATTTATGCTGGTAGGATCAGTTTAAATACTATTGTTTTCAAGAAGCCTTTTCTGACTTCCTTACTTGCTACTAGGTAAAGGCAGAGTCAAGATGGTAGAATAAATTCAGGGGCTTGCCTGAGCTCTCCAAATCCCCTCCAAACAACTTCACATAAATGCCTTGGCAGAACCAATGAGAAGACAGCGGAACAAATTTACAGCCCAAGAAAACTTAAAAGGTTGGCAGGAAAAATCTGCCTCAATGGGGTGAGAATGGAGTGCAATCTTAGTATAGGCTGGACTAGACAGGCCAGCAATAGGTCTTGGGGATGATTTAGCCCACAGACAGTAAAAGGGTCAAACAACAGGTCAGAAGAATGTTACAAAGGACCTTTTGTTGGCTCTGGGTATAAGACTTTGCTGCCCAAATGTGGTTCTGAGCCAGAGTCTTTGGGAAAGGGGGAATATAGACACTGGTCACAGTGTGAGGGCAAAAAAGAGAACTTGTGGTCACTCTCCTTTGATCGTATCACCTTAGGGTATCTGAAAATTTATAGATCCCTAGAATTATCACTGAAAACTGCAGCACATACAACATGAGGCTTGGGATAATGCCCCTTCCATCCCGGGAGCAGAGCCCAACTTTAACCCATAAAGTTTAAGCAGAATTGGCCAAATATACAAAAATTTATTTAAAAAAAATAATTTAAAAAATAGAATTGGCCAAGTGGAAAAGGAGGTACAAAAGCACACTGAAGAACATAATTCCTTTAAAAGTTAGAATTGGGAAAGTTGAAGCTAATTACTTTATGAAATATCAAGAAACAATAAAATCAAATCAAAAGAATGAAAAACTAGGAGAAAAAAGGTGAAATACTTCATTGGAAAATGCAGTTAACCTGGAAAATAAATAAAAAAGAGATAACAAGAATTATTTCAGATATAAAAGTCATGATAAGAAAAGAACCTCAATGGCATCTTTCAAGAAATTATCAAGGACTTCCTTGATAGACAGAAAGTAAAATATAGAAATGGAAAGAATCCACCAATTTCTTTTTGAAATATATTCCAAAATGAAAGTTCCCAGGAATATTATAGCCTAATTCCAGAGCTCCCAAGTCAAGGAGAAAACATTGCAAGCACTCAGAAGGAAACAATTCAAATATTATGGAACCACAGTGAAGATAACACAATATTTAGCAGCTTCTGCATTAAAGAATCATAGGTCTTAGATTATAGTATTCCAGAGATCAAAGGAGCTAGGATTAAACCAAGAATCTTCTATCCAGAAAAACTGAACATAATTCTTTAGAGGAAAATATGTTTATGCAGTAAAAATGGTAGACTTCAACACCTTAGTTGCTTCTATTCCTGCACCATCCTTTTTTATTTAAATTTGTTTCTTCTTTTCTTTTCAAAATGCATGCAAAGATAGTTTTCTTTTTTTCTGAGGCAATTGGGGTTAAGTGACTTGTTCAGGGTCACACAGTTAGGAAGTGTTAAGTGTCTGAGATCACATTTGAACTCAGGTCCTCCTGACTTCAGCGCTGGTGCTCTATCCACTGTGCTACCTAGCTGCTCAGCAAAGATAATTTTCAACATTCACCCTTGCAAAACCTTTACACCATCACTTTTAATTAATTTTGGATTTATCTTATATTTAGTTCTCACTGACCATGTTGTATCTTGCTAATGAAGTATAATGTCCTTAAGGGCAGGGTCTCTCTCACTTTTGTATTTGTATAACTAATACTGTCTGGCACATAATAGTACCTGGAACATAGTAAGTGTTTAGAAAATACTTGTTGATTGATTAGTTATTGAAATTAGAGCTAAAAAGGTCCTCAGAAACTATGAAGTCAAACCCCACTTCTTTTTAAAGCTGAGATTTCTTGGCTTGTATACTTTACCACGTCTGGTAAGCCTAAGGAACAAATTGTTTCAAAGGCATCCTATCAAACTGTACCCAGTCTAATTAAAAAGATATATATAATCAGAAAATTGGAAAGGGAGGTCTGTTTATAGATGCAGTCATTTTGGATTTGGCAAGACATAGTTAAAAATCATTTAGATTGCTCCTACTCCTTCTGCTTTCTGGTTTGAAATGTCCTGGCTTGCTGCAAACTCCCTATATGCAATATTTTCCATTTACAAAGATTCTCTGCATATACCGTTTTCTTTTTTTAGTCTCCTGAAAAATGATATAAGTGAGTCTCAGGTTTCCATAGCCCAATGCAAGACAGGGTTATGTGACACAATTTCCGCTCCTAGAGATGGATTTTAGAGACTGAGACATCATCTAGAGAAAAAAAGTGTCTGAGGCCAAAGTCTGAGTGATCTGGACCACCATAAACTGCCCCAACAAAAACAGACCTTGGAGACTGTTGTCATTGCAGGTGTACAGCACATATTTCCTTTAAAAAATATTGTGTAACATATCCTTCTTCTCTCCACTTAGTATCTGCTAACATGTGCTATCCATATATTATCACTGCATGCATTTTAAAAAATTTGACTCTTTTTTTTGTTAATTTTTTTCAATTGTCAAGCATTTGGTTCCCCCCCCCACATTATGCTAATCTTTTTGAGGGGAAGAAAGAAAAAAAAATTGTAACAAATAAACACCATTAAGCAAAGCAAATTCCATTATTGACCATGCTCAAAAATGTGTCTCATTCTTCATATTAGTCCAACACCTCTCTGTTAGGAGGCAGGTTAAGATTCTTCCTCATTTAGTTCTTTGGAATCCTGATTGATCATTGTATTGTCCAGACTTCTTAAGTCTTTCAAAATTCTTGATATTATTGAATATATTTGTTCTCCTGATTTTGTTCACATAGAATAAAACTTCCACTTCAGCCCAGTCTTCCTAGGTTTCCCTGAAATTGTCTATTTCTTACATCTCAATAGTTTTCCATTACATTCTTATATCACAACTTATTCAGCTGTTCCTTTGGTGATGGGCACCCGCTTAGTTTCTAGTTCACTGCTACACAAATGAGTAGATATTTGGGGGGACTATTGAAACATAGATATTCATACATTTAGATTTTACTATCGAATTGTAGGGCTTAGAAGTAGGCAAAAAAGAGGCAAATCACCAGTATATCTTGCTGTCTCTTTAAAATATATTCCATGTTTAGACTTCTTACTCTATTGGTCAGTCTCAAGAGGCAAACTTTGGAAATTTAGGAAAGTTGCTGCTAACAATTAGGCCTTTTTCTAAGGGTTTCCTCTCTTGGTAGTTGATAGCTATTCATCCATTTCCTTTTCCTTTGGGGATAGGAGTGGAAAGGTGTACATAGAGATTAGTACTTTACATCTGGATTGTCTGAGTTTTCCAGTGATAATTATACTTTTTCTAAGGCTAATTAGTGGGTTCTTTTCAGAGTAATGAGCATTGTTTAGAAGACAAATCAAATAAAGCTATTTTCTCAGACTGGAAATCTTAGTAAGGATTCCTGCTTTTTCTCTATGGAAATTTGAAGATTTAATTTGTTCTTGGTTTATGCTAAGAGCCTGTCTTTGATTTGGCTTGATGAGAATTTTTAAAATGTACACAAACAATTGCTTTGGAGCAGAAGCCAGAGGCCTTGGACAATGCTTGAAATATCCTCTGGTCTTTTTATGGAGGTACCATTACCTTCAGGGTATATGCTCTGACAGCTGAAAAGACTAAAGTATGATTGAATGATTTTTCTCTCTTGGTTCACCCAGAAAAATCTGTGACTGCTTTTTTAATTTGTGGCTGAAGACCTAGAGATAGATTGAAGGAACTAGAAATATTTAACACGAAGAGAAAACTAGGAGTATGCAATTGCTGTCTTCAAGTATTTAAAGGACTATCTTTTAGAAGAGGGATAACGCTTGTTCTTCTTGGCCCCAGAGGATATATCCAGGGGGAATGGATGGAGATTATAGAGGCTCATATGTAGGGAAAAACTGCTTAACCATTTTTTTGTTGTTCAGTCGTTCACAGTCACATCCAACTCTTTGTGATCCCATTTGGGGTTTTCTTGGCAAAAATATTGGAGCAGTTTGCCATGTTCTTCTCTAGTTCATTTTACAGATGAGGAAACAGAGGCAAACAAGGTAAAGTGACTTGCTCAGAATCACACAGCTAGTAAATGTCTGAGGCCAGATTTGAACTCATGAAGATGAGTATTCCTGACTCTAGGCCAAGTATTCTATCGGTACCACCTAGCAATCTAACCACCAGAGCTATCCAAAAGTAGAATGATAGACAAATCTTTAAGCCATGTGAAGTCAATAAGTGCTTAATAAATGTCTGCCCAGTGCCAGGCACTATGATAAATGCTGGGATACAAAGAAAGGTATCCCCCCACCCCACAAAGTCATGTTCAAGGAGCTCACCATCAGTCTGTAAACAGCTACATGCAAACAAGCTACATTCAAGATAATTTACAGTTAATCAAGAAAGGGAAGACATTAACAAAGAGGGGGAGCAGGAAAGCCATCTTGAAGAAGGTAGAATTCTAGCTGGGAATTGAAGGAAGCCAAGAAGGTCAGAAGTAGGAGAGGAGAAGGGAGAACATTCTCTCTTTTTGTTTTTTATTAAAGCTTTTTATTTACAGAACATATGAGTAATTTTTCTACATTGACTTTGCAAAATTTTGTTTCAGATTTTTCCCTCTTCCCCCTCCACCCCTTCCCTTAGATGGCAAGTAGTCTAATACAAGTTAAATATGTTAAAATATATGATAAATCCAATATGTGTATACATATCTATACAGTTATCTTACTGCACAAGAAACATCAGATCTAGAAAGAGAGGGAAAAAAAACCAACCTAAGAAGGAAAACAAAATGCAAGCAAATATTCACAGAAAGTGGTCCACACTCAGTTCCCACAGGCCTCTCTCTGGATGTATATGACTATCTTCATCACTGAACAATTGGAACTGGTTTGAAACACCTCACTGCTGAAGAGAGCCATGTCCATCAGAATTGATCATCATATAGTATCGTTGTTGCCGTGTATAGTGATGTCCTGGTTCTGCTCATTTCACTCAGCATCAG
Source organism: Myrmecobius fasciatus (assembly GCA_023553655.1). Taxonomy (NCBI): domain Eukaryota; kingdom Metazoa; phylum Chordata; class Mammalia; order Dasyuromorphia; family Myrmecobiidae; genus Myrmecobius; species Myrmecobius fasciatus. Next base: position 65,826 of record JAJPUD010000522.1, read on the forward strand.
CTCATGCAACTCTCTCCAGGCCTCTTTGAAATCGTCCTGCTGGTCGTTTCTTACAGAACAATAATATTCCATGACATTCATATACCATAATTTATTCATCCAGGGAGAACATTCTCAATCATACAATAGCCATAGAGCTCTTCATGTCGTAGATATCACATATCTGTGACAGCCAAATACTATCATAGAATGTAGAGCTAGACAAGACATTAGAGTTCATCTATTCTAATCTCACCTTAAAAGCAGGAAACTGAGTACCAGAGAGATGAAATAACTTACCTAGGGTAACTTGGCAAATCTATGGCAGAACTCAGTTCAACAAAAGCTAGGTCCTAGAAGACACAAATTTTGGTTTGGTATACAGTCCTTGGTCTCATCTCATTTATACTTTAGTAGAGCTAGAATCCGTATCTCCTGACCCATCATAGATATGTGCATAGCAGATAGAACACTGAGTTCAATTTTACATTAAGATATTTACTAGCTATGTGACTCTGGCGAACTCACTTGACCACTGTCTTTGTATTTTCTTATCTGTAAAAGGGGAATAATAATAATAATAATAATAACATCTATCTCCTGTGTTATGAGGATCAAATGAATTAACATCTGTAAAGTTCTTGACACGGTGTCTGGCATATAATAGGTACATAATAAATACTTGTTCTCTTCCCTTTTTCCCTTGGCTATGTACCAAAAATACTACTGCTTTACTGTCACTGCTTTATAGATCTCTACTTTGGCTCATGGGTTGGTGCTTCTTGCATTCTATCTACTGGGAAATTAGCAAATTATCCAAAGGATATAATAGAATTTTAAGTTTGTTTTTGTTTTTTTAACATTTCTTTGTTGAGTGGTTGATCACTAAGAAATATGTTGACCAGGTAGGAGTATACAATGGTTGACTTTTGGTTTTGTGTGTGCTTCAGGCTTATGGACAACCTATAGATCTTTCCCTGTTCTGTAAAGTTCTTATTTCTTCGCCTTCTCTTCTTCTTCCCCCTTCCTCCTCCTCCTCCTCTTCCTTCTTTTTCCTCCTTCTTCTCCTCCTCCTTCTCTTCCTCCTCCTTTTCCTCCACCTCCTTCTCCTCCTTCTTCATTTTATGCCAAATCAACTACTTTTTCAGGATTATAGTCACACTTGTTTTTCTCTGAAGACCATCAAGATGATATTTCCCTCTTTTTAGTGCTCCTATGATGTTGTCCTGCAATCTGAAACAAATGATGTCTGACTTGTATACTCACGTACCCAGAGAATGTGAGCTACCATTGTGATTGAACATTGTTTTGTCCTGTTTTTGTGTTATTTCACAGAGTTCTGTCTTCTCAATTTGAGTGTAAACTGCTTGGAGGCAGGATCCTTGCCACTCAAATTCTCAAGGAACCCCTGTAGTATTCCATTAATGGATCCATAAGATCCATTATCCTACAGAATATTGGGACTGGGCATTTATGGGAACATGATTCCATGTGGCACAGTAGAAAGAGCTTTGGCTCTGCTCAAAAAAAAGCCTGGGTTCAAAACCTGACTTGATACTTATTACCTCTGTGACCCAGTAGTTGCCACTTCCCCTCTGTGGGGTTCAAATTACTCATCTGTAAAATGAGATGGTTGGACTAGATTGTTCTTGAGGTGTCTTCTGACTGTATCTTACAGTGTATGATCCATGATGTTTTAGCTTAAGACTGATGTTCTTTTTGTTGTTGTTTTTGTTGGTGATATGTATATGTGTGTGTACAGAGGTGCCTTCTGAGAAGCTCTAACTGTCATCCAGGATGATCTGATCACTATGGAGCAATTCAATAAGAATTTATTGGATGCTTGTATTAACTTCACTTTTCATCTCTCTCCTATTTATGAAACTGTACTTGCTGCTTTTAATCTCCCTTCAGGTCTTTGGAATCTGGTGATCCTCTGATCATTACTTATTTGAAAAACAACTCAACCATCTTGGGATGAATAGGGCCAGGACTGCCTATTGACTGGCAGACCTATAAAGTTCTCAATATCATACAGGTAAAACACAAGAAAATGCAGAAAGTGACCCAGAACACAGCACTGCCAGCTTGGATGTTCTGTCAGAATGAAGGAAACAACAAGAAACAGGAGGTATGAAAATAAAGACTTTCTGATTTTGTGAAGGGTCTAACTAGAAAAAAGACTTGGAGATTCACATTCCTGCTCTGTTTGGAAGCACAAGATGCCTGAGCAGCAATCATCTAGGTATATAAACTGCAGTTACAAAAGGGTTCTGGGGCTGCCCATGCCATATGCCTTGTAGGCCTCCAATTAACTCTGCTAAATTTTCTTTGAGTTTCTCTAATGACCAAGTTGCAACCCTTAATTGACAACAATTAGGAAAATCCAGTGTTTTTCTTCCTTGTAGCCAAAGTAAGCTTGATATGCACCTGGATATCTGTAACAGAGGGAAAGTTCTATAGGTGCAGCTAGCTATGATTAGAGCTGAGTCCACCCAAACAGGAGACTGCAAACTGCTGATTTGTCACTGATTTGCTCAAAAGATTTAAGCAAAAGCAGCAATAACAAGAAATACAAGAAATTCTTCCCACTCCCTTCTACCAATTTTACCCTTGCTGGAAGGTAATATTAGCATCATTATTTTCATTTACAGAGGCGACTAGCCCACCATCACAATGCTAGTGTGAATTGAAGTTTGGACTTGCCCCCCTAAACCTTTGACTCCAAGTTTGGTTCTCTCTAATTTCTACATCTAATTAAGAACAATAGCCCAGTTACAGAAAATAGCCTTATTAGGGTCTGGATTGATATTAAATCTCAGAAACTGAATCTAGTTCAATTTGAGTGAAAAATTTGATCTCTTTGTTGACAACTGGGATAGCAACAAGCATTATGGACACTAGACAGAGGAGTTGGCTGTAATCACTCATGGTCAGATATTACTTTATTGTTTGCATGGTGCTCTACCCATATACATGATCTTACATGATCAATTGTATATATGATCTAATATATGGGTCACATATATGTGACAAAATGACAGCTAACATTCCTATTGTGTCTTGAAGTCTGCAAAATGCTTAATGTATATTACTTAATATTCACAACAATCATGTTAGGTTTTTTTTATTATATCAATTATTATCCTTGCTATTATTATTATTATTATGCTGTTGTTATCCCCATTTTACAGATGTGGAAAAGAAGGCATGGAGTAATGAATACTTGGAGCAAAATTTGAACTCAATTCTTCTTGATTTCAAGCCCATCATTCTACCTCCTGTTATATAGATATGTGCATATATATACAAATGCATTTATATGTATACTACATATATGTACATACATACAAATATCTGTGCATGTATGCATGTCATGTATACATACATACATAATCTCATTTGACACATCACAATACTGTGAGATGTGAAATATTGGCTTTTTAAGATTAATGAGCAGAATAATGTACTATTCTCTCTGTTATTCATATACAAAGGCACCCTACCAACCTCTATCAATTAGCTAGCATTTATTAGATACCTATTATATTTCAGATTGTAAGGATACAATGACAAAAATTCAATAGTTCCTCTTCTCAAGGAACTTATATTCCATCAGTAGTAATAATATATATACATCTAGGTATAAACAAAACAACTGCAATTCATTGTTATTCTTATTAGAATCATAACAGCTTGGAGAAGTTGGATCAGGAAAAGGTGCATGCAAAAGGTGTCTCTTGAAGGAAACTAGAGAGTCTAAAGAGATGAAGGGGAGAAGGAAGTTCCTTTCAGGCATAAGGCACAGTCAGTCAATACATAGGCATGAAGTAAGAAATAAATATAAAGGACTGTGTATGTGATAGACCTGGAGCACATCTGGAGGGGTCTTGCTAGCCTATTTGCTCCCTTCCCTGGTCTTTGGTCCCCAACACCTATTTGTCAAACAAAGGAATGAATAAATAATCGAATAGCTATTCAAGCTTCCTATCTTTGCCCCAAGCCTCTTGCACAATATAAGAAGCATCTCCCTTCCAAACTTTGCTGAAATTCTTGGTTCCAGTCACATTCTCCATTTCACTAGAGCTCTGCCAGGAAGTTTAGGGGCGAGGAGGGAATGATCAAATGTAGCAACCATTAGTGCACACTGCAGGCACTGAACAGCTGGAGAATGTGAACAAACAAGTCAAGCTGAATCTCCAGAAACACATCCATCACACTCCAATGGCAGCTTCTTGGGAAGGGTAAGGGGGAAAGCTTGAAAAGTGGCCAGAGGCTGCAAGGAGAGGAGAGATACTGGAGAAGGCAGATGTTCCAAACCACAGGCTCAAGACCTTCCCAGCCCCACTATGGGAGTGTGGGGAGTTGGTATTCCCTGGGGAATGTTTGGAAATGAGAGGACTGGCATAAGATCTTGTTAGGAAAGTACCCGAGGGGTGGGTTCAGTCACTTCTCAAAGCCCAGGACTTTCCTCAAACTTGGTAAGTAAGTGTCTCATGAATATATTTTGAAACACACTTGAACAAGATTCTTCTTATGTAATCCATTCTGGTAGGAAAAGTTCTAATATAATCTAAGTCAAGTCCCCGATGTTGTCCTCTTGATAGCTTTTTTGGTTCTCTATATTCATTGCTTCCTCTGCTTTCCTTTTTCTCTTAGTAGTGTCAGAGACCCAAAAAGAACCAAGATCATAAAACCTGATTTCAAGGAGGTGGGTTATCATTAAATTCAATGTCTTGGATAGTTTCATGGATAGTATTCTCCTAATGTCCAGAGGGAGTGTAGGAGGTCTCCCCTATTGGGAGAGGGAAATTGTAACGTGAAATTGCCTTGCTCCCTCCTGAGAGACAGAAAGACTGGAGAGGATGGTGGGGGTTCTCATCCTGGTTCAGGCCCTTTGACTAGTTGTGTGATGTTGAGAAAGTCATCTAATGCCTATCATTTTCTATTCTCTCACCTATAAAATTGAGGGAATTGAACTAGGAGGTCCCTAAGGTTCCTTGAGCTCTAAAAGTGCTCATACTTTCCCAGAATCAGGATATACCTGATTACAATAATGTCATGAATTTCATTTAACAAGAATGTTGATGGTGAGCAACAAAAATACATAGAAGAGAGTAGAGGTACAGATATTTTCAAATACCAATCAATCCAAAGTTTAATATCATGATGAATACTAAAAAATCAAAACAACAAACATTTCTTTTCTGCTTGAATGGATATTAAATGTAATATTAAGTGTGTTGCAAAATGTAACTTGAGTCTTCAGAGAATGCACTAAATGATGACAAAGAAATAGGTACTAATCAATAGGGTAAGGATAACCTGGGATTAAAAAATTGAAACTGACAATTCACAGAGGTTGCACAATCAAATGTGGTTAATTGAGAGATTACTGGAAATGCATGAATAACAATGTAATTTTCTATAGATGATAAATGTGAACAGAAGAAAAATGATTGCATTTTTAGGTCATAGAAACTAATAGGAATGGAGAAAGAAAATAAGCATTTATTAAATCCCTACTATGTGCCAGGCATTGTGCTAAGTTCTTTGTGAATATCTCTTAGTAGTGTCAGGGACCCAAAAAGAACCAAGATCATAAAGCCTGATTTCAAGGAGGTGAGTTATCATTAAATTCAATGTCTAATTTGATTCAAAGAACAACCTTGGGAGGTAGATGATATTATTATTCCAGTTTTACAGCTGAGAAAATAAAGTAGATGAAGTTTAAGTGACTTGCCCAGAATCTAGCTAGGAAGTATCTGAGGTAGAATTTGAATTCAGGATTTCCTTACTTCAGGCCCAGCACTCTATCTAGTATAACACCAACCTGCCTTCATCAACCATCACTACTTAGCATTTATGAGGTACCCACCAATATTTTGTTAGAAACTTTAATATGATCCTATCTAATGCTAATGGTGACTGAGGGAACTTCTGATTTTTTTTTGTCTCAAGTTCAAATCCCTAACTCAGGCACTATTGACCCATTAGGAAAGCACCCAGGCCAGAAGCATTAGTCTTTAGAAATCACTAATCTCTGATCCATGCTCCTAAATAGAAATGAAAAGGCAAAAGAAGTCATTTGGGGCTTGGAAGTCTCATCTAGTATCAGTTCAACCCATACTGATCACCATCTTCACAATAACAAAAGTTTAACTTTTACTAACAAAGTGCTTGACCTACTAAATTACTTTATGCCTTTTGATCTTCACAACAACCTTATGAGGTAGAGAATGCAATTATTATTCCCATTTTATAGATGAGTAAAGTGAAGATTGGAGAGAATGAGGGATTTACCTGAGATCAGAGTTAGAATTCTACCCTATGTTTTCCAACTCTAAAGTCCAGTTTTCTTCTTGCTACACTGAATTCCCTGGTCAAAGCCAATGAATTCATCATGTGCAAAATACAAAAAAGATCTGCATAGACCTATTGCCCATCAAGTACCTTGCTTGACCTTCTGTTTCTTTTTGAAAAACAAAAACAAAAACAACTACATGGCAACCACCAGACCAATGTAGAGGTACTGACATAACCCTCCTTCCCTTCTTACTTGTTTAATTCAGCTTCTTTGATTGACTTTTTATTGTGGGATTCTGGAAGAAGTGAAGAAATAACAGGTTTTTGGCTGTGCCCTCTAGCCTATTCTGTTCTGTCTTGTTGGCTTTAAGAAGTTCATGGAGCTTTGTAATGTTGCCAACTGCCTCCTCGGGTGTTTTGTACAAGCAGCATCCTGCTTTCCATGTGCTGAGATGCAAGGGATATGTAGGAAGTTGGCCAGGAGACACAATCTCACAGTCATTGGCACGTGGGTGGGTCACAGAGAATGGGAAACTTGTGAAGTTTGGGGGAAATGCCATCATTTGCGTCAAACTTCTTACAGATTCTCAAACTTATAGAGTAAGGGGTTTTGACTCCAAGAGAAATGGATACATTTGTTGGTTTTGGAATAATTGAATTATGGTTGGCATTTCACTAATTAACACAGCTTAAAAAATTGTCCTCTCTGCAATCCTGGCACGCATAGATTTCTCAGACCTGGATCTTTTAAACCAGAATATTAAAGTTGTTCCTTAGTATATGTTTCCTTTATTTCTTGACCCTAAAGTTCTGAGAGTCTGCTAATTCATGGAGACAAAATTAGCAGAAGGAACTCTGGACTTGGAGTGAGAGAACCTACTTTTGAAACTCATCTCTGTACCTATTAACTATAGGAAAAATGCTTTACCTCTCTGGTTCTCTGTTTCCTCTTTTATAACATGCTGGTTTTAAAGTGTTGCTTTTGTCACTTGTTTCAGTCGTGTCTTTCCTTCGTGACCTCAACTGGGGTTTTCTTTAAAAAATAGCTTTTTATTTTTCAAAATACATGCAAAGATAATTTTTTAACATTCACACTTGCAAAACCTTGTGTTCCAATTTTTTTCTCCCTCCCTCTCCACCTCTTCCCTCCCCTAGACAGCAATTCTTCTAAACATATTTCTACATTTATCATGCTGCACAAGAAAAATCAGTTCAAAAGGGGGGGAAATGATAAAGAAAAAAAACAAGCAAGCAAACAACAACAAAGGTGAAAATAGTACATTGTCATCCACATTCAGTCCCCATAGTCCGCCTAAATATGGATATGTCTGTCTTGTTTGTCTTATCTTTGTCTTAATTATCTCAGTGTCTTGCCTTTCTATCATCTCTCTCTCTTTTTCTTACCCCTTTACATCTTTTTTCTTCTTCTTCAGATTTTAAGTCTTATATAAAAACTCTTCAAATCACACTCTACTTATGAATGCTTCGTGCAAATGACTAGTCAGTCTGTACTTTGGTAAGGATTATCATTAATGTCCTTAAGTGTAAAAGGCACCTTCTTATTATGACTATGTATTTAGACAGGTAGTGGTGATGGTGGCAATGTCTTTTTGGCTTTCCGAGTTGGAACATATTTCTTAGCATAGGAGCAAAGTTATTAATAATGCTTAAATTCCTAGGTCAACCCACAAGACCATTTCATGCATAATATAGCAGACATCCAATATAAGTTAAGTATGGTTTTTGTACACCAGATAGGGAGCCCAGATCTCATTTATTCCATTTCCTCGAGAAAATTCATTCTGACTTACATACAAGCTTTTGGAACTCAATATATTTAATTTATTAGTAAGTAGACTTTTTGTTTCTTTTTTTGTTTTTTGCTTCCTGCTCCTCTACCTCCTCCTCCATTTCCTTTTCAGTTACCAAAAGCATACATTTTGCCTATAGTCTGCCCTCTTAAATTCACTTTGCTTTCCTTGTGTTCCTAATAATCATGTTCTCCATGTATATGCATCTTTTTCTATCTCTTTTTTTCTGTCCATCTCTGTCTGTTTGGCTGTCTCTCTCTCTCATCTTTGTCTCTGTTTCTGTCACTCTCTTTCTCTCTGTGTTCCTGTATTTGTCTATCTCTCATTCTCTATTCTTTTTTCCTTTCCATTTAATTTCTCAATTCTTTCTCTCCAAATTTCATATCTTCTCATTTTCCTTTTTTCTCTATTTTACCTCTCTTCATAATCTTGAGCCATTTCTATTTGCCAAATTTCCTCTTCTCAATTTCAAGTTGGGCTGTCATTTTCTCCTATGCATCTCCCCTTCCTACCTCTCTCATAATCCACCACACCCAAGTGACCACATTACTTATGTTATTCCCAAGGTACTTCTCCTTTACCAAGCCGTGGCTATTTCCTGTTCTTCTGGTTGTTCTTTATGAAACACGACTGGCACAGATGAGTTTTTGAAGCGAGAAGTCTTTCAGGAGTCAAAACATCAGTTATTTTAAAGCAAAGATCGATGCCTTAAAAATCTCGATTTATAGAAGAATTAGAAGGAAACAATGCTGGAAGCATTTTCTTTCACAATTTTCTTTCCTTTTACCCTGTCTTTGGTAGAAATCTGTCCATTCTAATCTTCTGACATTTTCTACCCTTTAGGTTTTTTAGAAAGACAAAAGTCTTTCTTAAATCTTTTCCTTCTGTCTTCTCTAGAACTACTGGCACTTGTGCAGTTTGGGATAAGTTGCTTTGCAGAATAGCACCCCAAAAGGGCCAATTTGTTTTAGCTGAGCTGAGAATATCAAACCCATATTCACTTTCTCATGTGTGAAAGATAATACAGACAGTTTGAGCCCAGAGCACAAATAGACCAAAGAAAAATGACCAAAAAGTTTGAGTGAATCATGGAATTTTAGAGTTAGAAGGGAGTTCAGAGGGAGCAATATATATTTTTAAATTATTTTATTTATTTATTTTTTGCTGAGGCAATTGGGGCTAAGTGACTTGCCCAGGGTCACATAGCTAGGAAGTGTTAAGTGTCTGAGGCCAGATTTGAACTCAGGTCCTCCTGACTTCAGGGCTGTTGCTCTACCCATTGTTCAACCTAGCTGTCCCCAAATTATTTTATTATTAATTTATTGCATAAAACAAGCATTTCAATAATGTAGTATACATTATTGTATACCATACAATAGTAACAGCTAGGTGGCGCAGTGGATAGAGCACCAGCCTTGAAGTCAGGAGGATCTGAGTACAAATTTAGCCTCAGATATTTAACACTTCCTAGCTGTGTGACTCTTGGCAAGTCACTTAACCTCAATTGCCTCAGGGGGAAAAAAGATTGCTCATGAAACTGCAGATCTATTATGTACAACTTGCTATTCCTTTTAAATATATCAATTTTTTACTTTTTTTCTTCCCTCACCCCACCTCCAGAGCTGGCTACCATTAGACACAAATAGTTATGTATTTATATCTATATACATATGTATACATATATGTCTATAGTATATATGTATATATGGATAAATTATTCTGTATATATTTCTATTTATTAGTTGTTTCTCTGGATGCAGATATCATTTTTTTCATAAATCCTTTATTTTTAATTTGTATATTTATAGGAGCAAAAATGATTTAGTCCCTCAAATTCCTTCCTAAAGAAGAACCACTCCCTTCCCCACCCCTTATAATATAATGAGAAACTGATTATTCAGTCCAAAGCTTCACTGATGGAGAAGCTACTGCTTCCAGACATTTCTGGGTAGTTTTAATGGTTAGAAAGTCAAAATTTGAACTTTTGAATCTTTTCTCCATTGTTTCCAGTTCTGCTTCTTGGATTGAGAGTTCATATTGGTCTGATCAGCCACAGTTGAACACACTGTAACTTTCCTCTGATATATGATGTCATTTTGACAACAATCAACCAACCAATTAATCTTCTGGATTATATAAAGTCAATCAATTATATAAAGTTAACTGCTTACTATGTGTTGGACACTGCGCTGAGTGCTGGGAATGCAAAGAAAGGCAAAACCATTCCTTTCCCTTGGGGAACTCAGTCCAATGGGAAGACAGTTTTTAGATACTTGTCCCCCCTTCTTTTTTGTCTTTAAAAAGAGTCCCCATATATTCAAAATTGATATTAAAGGAAGGAAAGGGACCCAAATATACAAGAATGTTTGTGGCAGCTCTTTTTGTAGTGGCTAGAAACTGGAAACTGAGTGGATGCCCATCAATTGGAGAATGGCTGAATAAAGTATGGTATATGAATGTTACAGAATTATTGTTCTATAAGAAACGACCAGCAGGATGATTTCAGAGAGGCCTGGAGAGATTTACATGAATTGATGCTAAATGAAATGAGCAGAATTAGGAGATAATTATACACAGCAACAACAAGATTATACAATGATCAATTCTGATGGATGCAGCTCTCTTCAACAATGAAATGATTCAGTGAACAATGAGATTGTTCAGTGATGAAGAGAGCCATCTACACCCAGAGAGAGAACTGTGGGAACTGAATGTGGTTCACAACATAACATTTTCACTCTTTTTATTGTTGTTTGCTTGCATTTTATTTTGTTTCTCTCTCTCTCTTTTTTTTTTTACTGGTTTGATTTGATTTTTCTTATGCAGCACAATAATTGTATAAATAGGTATGCATACATTAGATTTAACATATATATATCTACCATGTTTAACATATATTGGACTACTTGTAATCTAGGGGAGGACCTGGGGGAAGGGATGGAAAAATTGAACACAAGGTTTTGCAAGGGCTGATGTTGAAGAATTGTCCATGCATATGTTCTGAAAAATAAAAAGCTTTAATTAAAAAAAATTAAATCCCCAGACTTTAGAAGAATATCTGGTACAGAGTAGACACAATGAATGCTTGTTAAGTTGACTTGAATTATTTTTGTTAAGTTAGACATTTTCAACTAATAGTCACGTAGCACCTCTTTTGGTCTATATCATCCTGGTTGACTTCCATGGATACTCTTCAAAATATCAATATTATTGCTAAGGTGTGTTCCCCAGACCTGAACATCATATTTCAGATGTGGTTTGAACAGGGCAGAACTAAGTAGATTATCATTTCCTTATTCCTTCAGGTCACATCTCTTTTCATTCAACCTAAGATTATGGTAGGTTTTTCAGTAATCATATTACACTGTTGATTTACAATGAGTTTGCAGTCTACTAGTACTCCCAGATCTTTCCAGATAAATTTCTATCTGGCCATACTTCTAGCATTTTGCAATTGTGAAGTGTAAGACTTTATAATTATCCTTATTGAATTTGACCGGGTTAGATTTGACCGAACTATCTAACCTATTAAATTCTTTTTAGATCCTAATGCTGTCATTCAGCATATTAGCTCTTTGAGCTTTTCTTCCTTTTCAAATCTGATAAACATTCCTTATATACTTCTATCTGAGTCATAAATAAAAATGTTAAAATAGAGTCAAACAAAGGTCCTTGAGGTACTCCAAAAGAGATCTTCCTCAATGTTAATATCAAATCATTAATGATTTGTCTTTGGGTCATCCAATCATTTCCAAATTCCAGTTATTCAAACAAATTCCAAATTCATTTCATTGTATTCCCATCTACCAACATTTCTCCATCTTCTCTGTAAGGATTGCATGAGAGACTTTGCCAAATGCTTCACAAAATATGAGGTAAATTATAGCTAGGTTATTCCCCTGATCTTCCAGTTTAGTAACTCTCTCAAAAAAAGAAAATGAGGTTAGTCAGGCATAACTGGTTCTTGATGAAACTATGCTAACTCTTTTTAATCACCACTTCCTTTTTCTAGATATTCACGAACTATCCCTTTAATATGTTCTAATATTTCACTAGCAATTGAAATCAAGTTCACTGACCTATAGTTTGCAAATTCCTTTCTCTTCATTCATATACTTAAACCCACTTAAGCAGGAAACTAAACACATTTGGGAAACCATTCTGGTAATATATTAGCATTGGCGTGGCATAATGCATAGTAGTAGTTTCAAAGTCAGTATGACCTGGGCTTAAGTCTTACCTCTGACATATACTGGTAATATGACCATGGACATATGACTTTAAATTGCAGAGAAGGTGCTGACTTTCGTTTATATTGGGAGTTTCCTCACTTAGAAGCTCCCTATGACTCCAAAATCACAGGCCAGCTCCTATCTCCTAAATGGCATTTCCTATGCCAGTTTCTATCAGTATTCTGTCCCTAAAATATGCATGACCTTGGGCAGAAGTGTATATAAGAGAATAGTGGTTTGTTAAGACTCTATTCCCTGAAACTGCTTTGTAGGGCTCCTAAAGTTATTTTGATTTCAATCTAGAATTGGCCAGGTAGCTTTAAATGTTCATAATTAAAATCAGTTGTAAGCTTGATTTGATATTATGCCACTTTAATATTTGAATGAGTAGAGCTACTGAGCTTAGGTGTAAGAGGGGTAGTTGGGGAAATTAATAGCCAGTAGTAGATGGAGAAGGGAGAATCCTGGGCCCAACATAAATGGTAAGCAAGTCCACCTGGGTCTCAATCCCTGGTAAGCTGGAGAAAGAGAGTGGGGTTCCTGAATTCCAGAAAAGAAAAAGGAGAGCTCTGCTTCATTTGAACAAAAGATAAAAAGTCAGAAGAATTCTAGTAAATGATGTATAAATAATGATATTTTTGGTAATACATAGGAAAGAGGGAATAAGAGGGAGTAATAATTAGCAAGGCTCAAGAATGCTAAAGATAGCCAATTGAATGCTTATGTTGAATTTTACTCAATTAAATTATAAATCATGTAATGATTGTGAAAAAAGCTTTGTTTGGAGTCCATTCCTACTAGGCATTGGGGAGTGGAGTTAAGCAATAAACACTTTTCTTATATGCTAAGCTTTCCAGGTCTCTCCTCCCATGACATCAAGAGCAAGAACTTTTGGGAGAGATACAGGTTTTTTTCATACATGATAGGATGAGCAGAGTGTGATAGTAGCTTTATGATGTTCAATAGTTTCTGGTGTGTTCTAAAAGGGGATTTCCTGTTCCTTGTAAGCAAGTTTCCAGCTAGAAATACTTAGAGGGATAGAATTAATTGCTAATATAGAGTATAGCTACCAATTTTGGAGGAGGGAAGGGAAGGACAGCTGGGGAGGCTGGGAAAGGACAGGTGGGATAACTGTTATACTATAACTTATGCAAAGTTTGAGTCTAGTGTAGAGAGAGGACTCTGTAGGACATCTACCAAACCATTCACTTCAGGAGGAAAACTTGGCATTCCAAAGCCTTGGCCCCCCCATTCAACATCTTCAGCAGTGAGCAGGGTCCCTTCAAATCAGAGATTATGCTACAGACTCATGAATACCCATTGTAGCCTGATCTGCAGAGATGGAATCTAAAGTATAGGATTGCAAATTTCAATACCATAGATCTAGAATTTGTTAATTAATTAAAAAGGCATAGGGGTGGAAATGGGGACTAGTTAACGAGTAAGGGATGTGGGATGTCCACCTGGATATTAAAGAAAATCATCAAAAGAGAAAAAAAAATAGAGGATTGTTGTCCAGGGCCTAAACTGCAGCAATAGAACTCACATTTAGAGATCTTCTTAAGGCACAAGGATACATTACTCCTTTGTTTCATAAACTCCAACGGCTTTCTATTACATCAAGGATCCAATAAAAAAATTATCTGGCATTTAAAATTCTTAATTATCTGACTCCATCTTTCCTTTCCAATTTTTTTTATATTCTATTCTCTTCCTGACATATAATAAATAATAAATGTTTAGTGACTGACTAATCCTTTTAAACACTTTTCAGTCCAGACAAATTGGTTTTCTTGCTGTTTTTCATACGTAGTGTTATATTTCCCATCTCTATGCTTTTGTATAAGCTGTGCCCCATGTGCTTCCTCATTTCTGACTCCTTAAAATATTTAATTTCCTTCAAAAATCAAGTGCCAGTTTTTTTACCTGAGACCTTTCCTGATGCCTTGAGTTGTACCAAATATCTTTGTGTGTGTATGTATACACACGTTCACATAAATATATATACATGTTATGAATTTGCTTGATTAACATTTGTGCATACAAATTATTGTCCTCATAGAATGTAAGCTCCCAGAGGGCAGGGATGAGTTCATTATTGTCTTTATGTTCTTAGTACTGTGCTTGCCATATGTAAGACATTTAATTGATTTTTTTGGGGGGGAGGGGCTTGATTTCTTGATTTGGCAAGTCTAAAATCCTGCACCAGTTGAGAGATTTGGAGATCAGTTGAAAAGCAGATAAGGGACCAGTTCCATTTAGCTCTTAGCCAGGGGGAATGTGAGACTTAAAAGGAGGCAATTAGGGAGAAATTGTCATGTGGAAAAGAAAAGGTAAATATCAACATATCCTCTTCCAGGGTATTCAGTGGAATAATCTGGGAGGGTCAGCATTGTAAAGCTAACACTCCTGACAGCTGAACTGAATTGGCCTCTAACCCATGGGTGACTGTAGCCAAATAGAGCGGGTCAGAGACAAGGGAGTCAGGAATGTAACACAAGTTTAATTTCAAAGTGAGGGAAAGGGGTCCCACCACTGCTGACCCCTGCCCCAAGTATTGTAACAGCAGTGTGAGGCCCAAAAGCAACATTGAGGCCCAACAGTACCAGTGAGGTAAGGTTACCTAGTGACAAAAAGTCCGTTCTTGGTAGACTTCATGTCTGGGTCTGTTTATGTTTGCTTGAGCTCAGGGACCATCAGTTCTGTGATTCTGTTGCAGCAGACAGTGAGTGCAAAAGATTGTTGTTATGTCCAGCTCAGAGCCTATCTTGCTTGCTGGACCTTGGCTCTGGAAAACAGGTATTTCCTAATATTTTGACATTCCCCCCCAAAGGAATGGGGTCTAAAAGAACCTACCCTTCTGGCCAAGATGTTATAAGAGACTAGTTGGGCCAAGATGAGATGTTGCAAGGGGTGAGTTCCTAGAGGGGACTTATTGAGGAAATATCATTGTTAGCCATTGTTGCTTGCAAGCAGAAAGAAGAAGGTGGCCAAGAATGTAGAGGGAGAAAAAAGCAATACACCCTTGACCTAGGGCCTTGGTGATTGGGTAGATAATAAAAGGGAAGAGGAGAAAAAAACTAAGAGAATATTCTCAACCCTCATCAGGAATCTTGGAACAGCTGCCTCACCTGGATGTTGGCTGCTTCTGGGTGCATACTAAATGAATCTTGAGGGCCCTGGAGGATTCTGCCACCCATTTAGGAGCAAAGGCTTTCTTTAGATGATCTAGGAATATACACCCATAAGTTTGGCACTTGTGGGAGTAGTCAGAAAGACCTGGTAGAGGCCCTTAGAAACAATAATTACCAGTTTTCAGAGAAGACATATAGATTGCTCAAGATGAACAATTGTAAGAAAACTATGCACCATTTTTTGGTTCTGAGTTTCTGGTCAGCATAATTTTGGTCTTTAGTTAAAATTCTTTAAATAGTAAACAGAAATGATCCAGTTTTCTAGTTATACAGGATTAGGTTCACACAACACAAGTTTTTTCTCATAATTGCACAATTACATTTTCATGTATAGAAGAAACTATTTAGGGGGAAAGGAGATTTACATGTCACCAAAGTATCTAAGAAAACTTAAACATAAACATCTTGAAACAAAAAACCAAAACAATGCAATAGTTATTACCCATATTGACTAAAATCTAATTTCCTTGTATCCTAGTAACCCATCTATTCTCAATATCCATTTAATTAGTAGATCCCAGATGTCTCAGTAGTTATCTGGTCCCCAGATATCTTTTGTTGGACAATAAGTTTTATTGTCAGAGCCCTCTCTACTTCTCTGGTTCCAAATGTAGAGATTCCTAGATAATTTTGGCTAAATATAACTTAATCCAATCACTTAAATTTGGTTCTCTAATTTTGAAACTTCAAAGAATTTCAACTTACATGATGTATTACTAAAACATTCTCAAAGCCCAAATTTCCATGACAGATAAATTTGGAAGCCAATCATATACATCTGTATATTGTTTTTAGAGAAAACAGTCTAATTTTGTTCAAATTAAAAATTTACCATTCTATTTATTTAGAAAAAACCTTTTTACATTAGTTTTTTGTCTTTTTTACTTTGTCTAATCATTTTCCCTTTAGGAGGATATCATACCTATATTATAATTTGTAATGGAAGTGTAAGATGTTCACACTTGCATCCTAGTATAGTAATTCATAGGTGTTTTAGTATAATATGTTAGTTAATAGCCTTAGATTTGTACTTTACCAAACTTTTTAATTATAGAAATATGCTATTAAAACAAAAACAAAACAAAAAACAGAGGGACTTAGTTGTAACAATGTCTTGTATCATAACAGAGGGAAAAACTTCCTTAAGTTCTGTTAGATTCCAAGAATGAGTCATATCTTATAGACAATCATGTAGTCACAGGATATTAAAAAGAAGGCTCAGGATTAACCAGGTGGGGAAATTTCCTTTTAGAAAAGTAATAGCACAATGAGGAAACAGAGTTAGAAGGATCCTACCTTAAGGCCATGCAAAAGTCATCCTGACACTTTTCCCAGGTGTAAATATCCATCTTTAGTAGTTCCCAGACTAGAGCACATGTCATTTTCTACTAATGATTTCATGACAATTCAGACAACTATCCCTGTAATCAAAGCTCAGAACAATAGTAAATTACATTTTCAAGAACTTTTTACAGTAAGTAGCAAAATTTCACATATCACACCTTAGGGCTTAAATATCTTTCCTGATGTTTCTTTAATAGTTAACATTTCATTTGTCCTTAATTTATTTTTTTTTAATTTTATTTTTTTAATTTTATTTGCATAACATATGTGTGGGTAATTCTTCAACAATAACCCTTACATAGCTTTCCGTTACAAATTTTTCCCCCAACTCCCCACCCCTCCCCTAGATGGCAGGATATCCACTACATGTTAATTATGTTAAAATATTGGTAAATCGAATATATGTATACATATTTCCAAACTTGTCATTGTTGTGCAAGAAAAATCTTGTCTACACAAACGATATATCAGATAAAGGAAACACAATGTAAGCAAACATCAATCAAGGAGTATGAGAATGTTATGTTGTGGTCCACATTGCA
>JAJPUD010000522.1:88233-102872 GCA_023553655.1 Myrmecobius fasciatus
TTTGACCATTTATTGATTGGAGAATGGCTTGAATTTTTATAAATATGAGACAATTCTCTATATATTTTAGAGATGAGACCTTTATCAGAACCCTTAAATGTAAAGATGATTTCCCAATTTATTGCTTCCCTCCTAATCTTGTCTGCATTGATTTTGTTTGTACAAAAACTTTTTAACTTAATATAGTCAAAGTTATCTATCTGGTTTTCAATTAAGAGTTCCAGTTCTTCTTTGGACATAAATTTATTCCATCTCCATAGGTCTGAGAGGTAAGCTATATTACATTCCTCTAATTTACTTATAGTATCACTCTTTATATCCAGATCATGAACCCATTTAGATCTTATCTTGGTATGTTGTCCTTAACTTATTAATTAAAACTACCCAGATTCTGGGGTGTCAGACACACAACTAATACCTGATAGTTGACTCATCTTTAATATATTGAAGCCACATTTTTTTTTTTTTTTTGCTTTTTGCTGAGGCAATTGGGATTAAGTGACTTGCCCAGGGTCACACAGCTAGGAAGTGTCTGAGATCAGATTTGAACTCAGGTCTTCCTGACTTCAGGGCTGGTGCTCTATCCACTGCGCCACCTAGCTGCCCCGAAGCCACATTTTTAAACCACCATAAACATTTTCATAATAGCCAAAGACTTTAAATGAACATTTACTGTTATGTATTATGTATTATTATTATTATCTATTTTATAACAAAAGATAACTTATTAAATATTTAATAGTTTTCAAATATCTATTTTTTATCATATCCTTTTAAAAGCTCAGTTCATGTATAGTAGCATACAGATTAAAAAGTTGTTTTGTCTAATAACATTTCTGATACGATGGTCTCATATTTCACAATATAAGAGAACTTAGAAATACAATAATAACATAAAAATTATGTGTTTAAAACATGAAACAAAACTTCATATGACATCAATTGTGTTCCCAAAATACCCCATATAAAAATCATTATTCTTATTGCTTTTGGCATTTTAAACTCATTTTAGAATTATCAGGAATGGAACAATATCATTTATTAAAGAAAAATAATAATGTAGTGCTTAGCATATGCCAATCACTCTGCTAAGCACTTTATAATAATAATCATTATATTATATTGATTTTATAAGAACAGTGGGAGGTGGGTACCATTATTATTTTTATCTTTATAGATCAGGAAACTGGTGCAAACAAAGATAAGACAACTTGCCTAAGATTACAACAGTAAATACATTTCTGCAATTGAAATGTAATTCAAATGTCTCTACATTTTTTCTATGACTTTTTAACACTTGTATTTGGGAATTTGTTCTGAGATGACAGGGAATAAAAGGGAGAAAGAGAAGGTCTCTAACCTGGGGGAATCAGGGGATTTCTGGTTTAAACAATCGTTCAAGGAGGGTTTAACAAGAAGTTGCTAGAAATTGCAAACAAACTATTTACCTACTTACTTTTTTTTTTTTTTTCCTTTCTTCAATCTGGGATTACTTCCAAACTAGATGCTTTCCTTTTTTGGCCTAAAACAGTGAAGCTATCTATCTTCAGAGGAAGTTACATAGCTTTTAACTTTCATAAAATTTAATTTTTATTTTTTTCTTAAAACAAATTTTGCAGAAAAACATCCAAAAACTTATTAAGATTTCTCAGAAATGAGTGAGTTCTTGTGATTATTCAAAATCTCAGTAGTTTCCCCCTGCAATCTTAACAATTATAAATCTTCAAACTCCTTAATGACTAATCCTCAAACTTTCAGTATCTGCTAAGATGTTTTTAGTAGTTCTATAAATTTTGATTATTTAACTTTTTTTTTATCACCTAATCTCCCACAAAAGCCTAAAGTGGGCATTGATTAGTTCTACTTACTGGGACAATTACTTCAAGTGTGAAAAGTCATTAACTAAATTCTTTGGCTACGGTTTAGAAGATTTTTCTGGCTGGCTGCATTTTAAATCTTTGAAGACAAACAACACAAATATGACAGACATTTTACATTTTACAAAGACACAAGCACAGACAAAATGAAAAAACAAACAAACAAAAAAAACCCCAAACAAACACATACAATTCTAACAAAGTGTGCAGTTACATTCCTAACTTCAACTCGTTTAGGAGAGGCACTCAATTACCAAGGTGGGCAATTTAAAAATAGCAGAGGCACACAGAGAGACCAATTAACAGAGGTGTGCATAAGCTCAGAAAATTGGAGTAGGGACAAAGGCAAAGGGTTTACCAGATGAGTGAGATTGGACTCCAAAGAAATAAATCTTTAGTGGTTCCTACTCCATTCCCATTGGTACCAGAGTCTAATGTTCTGTGTCCAATACCACTTCTAACACCAATTAATATCAACTGGACCAAACCAGCCTAATCCGTAGGAGACTGGAGCCAAACAGAGCAAGCTAGAGACAAGAGAGTCAGGAATCAAAGAGAAGTATAATTTCAAAATGAGGGAAATGACTTGTAAGCAAGAAGAGAACAAGACAAATAAGCCAGGGTCTCTCCCCTAGTGGGGATGGATGACCCACCTTAATGTGACCAAACCTTGATTTATACATTGGTGGCTAGACAAAGAATCAAACAATAAAGCATAACAACAGTGGTAAGACACAATAAAAACCACAATGAAGCACAACGATAAGCACCAGTGTGGCAAAGTTGTTTAGTGACAAAAAGTTTGTTTATAGTAGGTTCATGTCTGGGTCTGTTGGTGCTTTCCTGAGCTCAGGAACCCTCAGTTCTGTGATTCTGCTGCAGCAGTGTTCATCCACACTCAAGATTTGAGTGCAAAGATTGTTGTTATATCCAGTCAGGGCACATCTTGTTTGCTGGGCTTTAGATCTGGAAAACAGGGTATCTCCTAATATTTTGATACTCTTAAATGTATAAAGTTTTATGGTCACATTAGGAGTCACTAACAGACATTACAGAAATTAAAAAATCAGCTAGTGTGTGTGTGTGTGTGTGTGTGTGTGTGTGTGTGTGTATTCCCTCTGTTCTTTGTAGAAGAAGACTATAGGTAAGGAACAATTAATTGGCAAACATTTATCAAGTGCTTTCTCTATTAAGCTTCTGGGATACAAAGACACAGTGAAAACAAATTGTTTCCTTTGAGAAATTTCTATTCTAAAGAGAAAGGCAACATGCACTTATATAAGTACATAGAAAATACATCCAAAGTAGAGAGGCAACTAGTTATAACTAGCAGTTTGATAGGTTCTGCAGAAGCTTGTACATGAGGTAAAAGTTGAAGAAATTCATGGCAGCTGAAGGCAGAAATGAAGCGGGAGAGCATTTCAGAGGGGACAACCAATTTAAGGCACAGAGATAAGAGATGGAGTATTGTAAGGAACAGTAGGTAAACCAGTATGGTTTGATTCTAGAGTTCATTGAAAACAGTAATGTGTTAGAATAGAAATGTAGGAAGGATTCATGAAGAACCTTAAATACCAAGAAGAAGATTTTATAATTGATTCTAAAGGCAATAGGGAATCATTGGAGGTTATAACATGGGAGTTGGAGGTTGGGACACAGACCTGCACTTTGGAAGATGTGTGGAGGATGGATTATAGTGGGAGACAATCAAAGCAAGAAGACCAGCCAGGAGACAGTTTCAATAGTCTAGATAAGAGGTCATGGAGAACTGTAATAGGATGGTGGCTATATGAATGTAGTGACTGGGGCAAAAATGAGAGATGTTGTGAAGGCAGAAACAAGATTTGGCAACTGTTAGTTAATTAGAGTCATTAATCAAGGTTGATTTGAGATCATGAACCTGGGTGATTGGAATCCTGATGGCATCTTCAACAATAATAAGTCATTTTGACAAATAACTACAAAGGACATATGAAGGATGATGCTATCTGCATCCAGTGAAAGAAGTGGTAAATAGAAGTATGTATACAATAATTTCACACACAGAGATATACATATACACATATATTTAGGTCTAATGGTAGCCATCTCTAGGGCAGGGGGGAGGGGAAAAGGAAAAAAATATAATAATTTATTATATATTTACTAGGAATAACAAGTTGTCCATAATAGATTGGCAATTTCATGTGCTGTCATCTTTTTTTTTTCATTATGTGTGTTGAAATGCTTATTTTATTCCAAAATTTAAAACAGCAAAAACAGTAATGGGGGACCTTCAAAGAGTTTTGGGAGAGATAATTATTTTTATTTTGGACATGGTAAGTTTGAGATACCTATAAGACATCTGGTTTGAAATAACCAGTATGCATTTGGTGATGTAGAACTAGAGTTCAGAAGAGAGATGAGAGTTGACATAAAGCTAATAATTAAACAAGTGGGAGCTGATGAATTCACCATTTAGAGTGGAAAGAGAAAACAGGATTGAGCCTTGAGAAATACCAAAAGATTGTAGACATGACACAGATGGAGATCCAACAAAGAAGACTGAAAGAAGGAGTCAGACAAGAAAAGAAAAGGTCACAAAAAATTCTTGATTATGGAAGTAGAAAACTTCTGGGTTGATGGCAAGACCAAGAATCAAGAATATGTTCGTTCCTATGTATAGCTGAGGTGGAGTGGTGGTGTACATTATGGAACATGAGTATTTTGGAATTTGAAGGAACAACATGCATGTTTAAGTTGCCTATCATGAAGAAGCATGAAGGGAGTTGAGGTAAAGAAACACGTGCTGAGGGGCAGCTAAGTGGCGCAGAGGTTAGAGCACCAGCCCTGAAGTCAGGAGGACCTGAGTTCAAATTTGGTCTCAGACACTTAACATTCCCTAGCTGTGTGACCCTGGGCAAATCACTTAACCCCAATTACCTCAGCAAAAAGCAAAAAAAAAAAAGAAAAAAAAAGAAACAGGTGCTGAACATAGCCTCCATGATCTGGGTTGGATGATAAATTCAGAGAAAGAATATTAAAGTAGGAAAAATTTTTGAGCAATGGCAGCAATAATAAATAGCTGATATTTATATAGTACCTTAACATTTGCAAAGACCTGCATATATGTTTTTGATTCTCACAATAACTATGAGAGAAATACTATTGCTATCGCAGAAGTACTGTTGTTATCACCATTTAAAGTTGAAGAAATTAGGACAGCTGGAAGTTAAATGACTTTTCTAAGAGTTACATAACTAGTGTGTGAGATAGAATTTTGAAGTGATAATAGAGGGCAAGGAATTTTTCAATTCTTCACCAGCCAAAGAGGGGAGCGGTGGAAGGTGAAAGGAAGTCAGGTTCTCTAAGTACAAGGAGACTGAAGGAGCAGGAGAGGAAGAAATTGATAGAAGATGAAAGCAAATGTGTTTATTAAGGAATGAAAGTTCCTGAGGGGATGATGAAAAGAGCACATGAATCTAGAATGAGGCATTGAGAGGGTTGGGTTGAAGTGGATGGAATGAGGGAATAGAAGGCTCCTTCCCATTCTTCCCTTCCTCAGTCATCAAGAATTTTGAGTTTTCATCCTAGCTTCTAATAATCATCTTCTAGTTTCATGATTTAAACACAATTTAAAAATTATCTGAATGCTTGTGATAGAAAGTACCATCCTCATTCAGAGAGAAAACTATGGTGACAATGTGGATCAAAGCATAGTATTTTCACCTTTTATTGTTGTTATTTTTTGTTTGCTTTTTCTTTCTCATGTTTTTCCCCCTTTTGATTTGATTTTTCATGCACAGCTTGACAAATATAGAAATGTTTAGAAAAATTGCGTATGTGTAACCTATATCAAATTACTTGCTGTCTTTAAGATGGGGAGAGTGGGAGAGAGAGAAAAATTGGGAACACAAGGTTTTGCAAAGATGAATCTTGAAAACTATCTTTGCAAATATTTGAAAAAAAATAGATACTATTAAAACTTTTTAAAAATAAAGTTGTTCAAATATAGATTAGAATATTTCCTTGTCCTTTGTTCACAAAACATTTTATATTGTCTATAATTCCAACTTCTTAAACTGACTCATAATCCCATATAGGGTCTTGTAACTGATTATGGGGATTGTGAGATTATAATTTGTTATCAGTAAATGTTTGATTTGCATACCTGTATACCCAGGATTGTGTAAAAATTTCTTGGGCAAAAAAGGTTTGCAAATAGAAAAAGTTTAAGAAACTGTTTTATATTATAATTGTTTGCATATCATTCACCTCATTTCTGTGAGGCCTTTAAGGGTGACAACTTTAGTTTTGCCTTCATTTGCATCTCCATTACTTAACATAGTGACTGCATATAATAAGGGCCTATGTTGTATTGTATTTATTTTACTAAGCATTTTCCAATTATATTTGACTTTAGTTCCAATAGCATTGTAGACAGAGGGTCTAGAGTTTAATATCTCTTACCTATGCAAAAAAAAAAAAATCACAGGTCTGTGAGTGTGTACAAGTCTTACCTAAAGTACCCAGAAGGTTGTAGCCATTACCTGTCCCCTCCCCACCCAAATAAAAATCAAAGCTATGACTAGGTCTTTATTGCATAGGGCAAAATTTAAAGTCATTCACAGTACCTTTCTCTGAACCATCTTGACTTCATTCACTGCCCTCCTCTCTCTGTCCTGCTCCTGGACCACAAATTTAAAGCCAGAAACCCAGAGAAGAATATCTATCATCCATTTCAATCCCCTCATTTTATGAATGAAGAAATAGAGGAGGAGAGATTGAGGAACTTGTCCAAGATCATACAGTGCCAGAACTGGAGTTTAAATGAAAATCCCATGACTATAATATTCTTTCCACTTTACTTTGTTGGGTTCTCTGCCCATGGGGGCCAACTGCGACTCCCTCAGAAGACTGGCTTGAAGGGGGCGTTCATGGGACTTGTTCTAGCACATCTTGTGCCCCCTGCCCCAGGCACAAGAGTTGTCAGTTTACAACTGCCAAAAGCCTTTTCGGTTATTTTCCTCTGAACTCCAGTTGAGTCCTTAATCCCTTTGGCCTAGTTGGTCACTGAATCTTTTTAATTCCAGCTGTGCCTATATGACTATTTCATGGCCACACCTTAGCCTCTCTTAAAAATTTATGTGTGGGATAATGATCTTAAGCTCACTGTGGTGGGGGTGGGGGTTACTGAGTGTTTGTGCAATTTATAAGCTGTGTTCCAATCAATGCATATTGACGCATTATTTATTCTATCAATGGTTATTATGTGAACACAGATCACTGCTGGCACACTTTCTTCCTTTGTTTCTTCCATGTTCTTTCTCAGGAAAAGCTGCAGAACAATAAGCTTATTGATTTCACTCAAGTTTTTGGGAGGGATCATGCTTTCCTGCCTAGGGCTCCCTGGAGGCCAGCCTGAAAGATCTGGGCAGCCAAACTTTGGGTGCTCACTTTGCCATGAGACCAGGAGAATCCTCTGCTTTCTGCTTCTTGCCATTAAGAGACTATGCTTTTGTTCTTTGATCCAAGAGAATGAATCTCAAAAGTGATGTAGTTTAAATTATAAACAGGTAACTGGGAAAAAATGTAATTTTTTATATATAGCAAGTTTTGAAAACTGTCATATTGAAGATGTATAAGGAAATGATTCAAATTTTTAAGAATCAAGAACCATTCTCTAATAGATAAATGGTCAAAGGAGTAAAGAACTTTCAAGATATTTCCAAAATTTTAAATTCAAAATAATTTCAAAAGATTTTAAAAGAACAAATCCAAGCTATTGATACATGAAATCATATTTCAAATTTCTAGTAGAGAAATGTCAAAGGAATTCTGAGATCCCACCTCATATCCTTCAAATTGGAAAAATTGACAAAAAAGGGAAAATGAAAGTTGTTGGAGGGACTCTGGGAATCCCTTCCCCCCACCATACCCACACATTCATGCATTGTTGGTAGAGCTGTGAATTTGTCCAAACATTTTGGATCTGAAATTTCATTGGTATAAAGATCTCCCAGATAAAGAAGCTTCCTTTACCAATGTATAACATCATTTTTTCCTACAATTTGTAGTTTGAGAGAATTGTTTATAATACTGAGAGGTTAAGTGACTTGTGCAAAGTCACACTGTCAATATAAGTCAGAGGCTTGGTCCTTCCTGGTTCTGAGGCCAACTTGTCTGTTACACTGTGCTGCTTCTCAATTAGATAATTTATTATAATTGGTTTAGTCATAATTATTTCTCCACTTGTATCCTGCTCTGTTGCCTGGAGGCAAACCTGGGGTTTCCAAGATTCTCTTGGTAGAACACAAGCTATGCCAGGTATCAATCTGACCTGAAAGGGCTTTAGGGGGAAAGTCAGCAATTGGCTGGAGACAAAGGTCCAGTGTAATTGTGCTCTAAGAGCCTCATTCCCACAAGGCTGGTAGGTGAGACTTTTTTCTGTCTTTCTTTTCTTTTTCTTTCTTTTCCTTTCTTTCCTTTTTTTCTTTTCCATTCTTTCCTTTTTTCTTTTCCTTTCTTTTTTTTCTTTCTTTTTAATCACAGCAATTCATGAAACCATCTACTAATGTGTGGAGGGATTTCAATTTCCTTTGGTAGAAAGAATTGACACTGGTCTTCTGAAATACAATGATCTTCCATACTTTGCCCTCTCTGAAGCTTTCTCTCTTTTCTGTTCTACCCAAATGGTAATGATTTTTGCTCTCAGATCTCATACTACTTGATACCTCTTTTATACTCTTATCATTTATTACTTTGAATAGCAATTATCTGTGCTCATGCATTATTCTACTAGATTATAGTCCTCCTCCTTGTGGGTGGGAGGAGCAGACTTCTGAATATGTAATCAGAAAGATTCCTAGATTCAAATTCTACCTCAAATACCTACTTGACATGGAATTAATTATTTAATGCCATATTTCTTTCATCTATAATGTGAGAAGGTTAGATTCAATGGCCTGTAGAGAGCCTTCCAGCTCTAGATTGATTATTTGATCCAAGCATACAGTAGTCATTTAATAATTGTTTACTGAAAGATTGACTTATTATTATGGTTAACTGACTAACTAGCCATAAATTTTAAAAGAAGACTTTCAACCTCCCTTCTTACTCTCTCTCTCTCTTAAAGTTATTTGCATTCCTCTGCCCCCACCCCTTTCCCACATTCCCTCCCTATCCCCATTCTTTTGCTTATGGTTTTGACCCCAGAACAGACTTACCACATCCCTAGATTCTTTGGCTGGGAAATAGCAAGAACCAGCAGAACTGCTCTTATCTGATGTAAAAGGGCAGACTCTTCTGCCTTAGCTGTCATTTTAGGGACATCATGTCTGATGCTACTGAAGCCAAGTTCAGGAGACTTCACTAGAGGGCTGGGACTGTGGGAAAATTTGTTCAAAGTGCCTTGAACTTTATAGAAATCTCCTTGAGCTTCCCTGATCCCCAGGATGAGGGTTTTGCTCAGTTTATTCTATCAGGGCAGTTCTCTAAGGGAGGCAGGTACCTTTTGTGGGCTTCTGTCCCTCATCTTTCTTCATCCTTCTATCTAAACCTGGCCTTGTTCATCAGCAATGTTCATGAGGAGGGGACAGTCACCCAAGTGCTATTTGGAGTAGCCAGTGGCATTGGGGCAACTGTTTTTTTTTTCCCTATGACTGGATTAGGCCCATTGTTATAAACTTGGGAGATGGAATGGAATAGAGGAAATGAATCCTTGAAGTTGCTCTGAATCTACAAGGGCGTGGGCCTGCAGTGCCTGGCAAAGGCTCAGAGAAAGTCCCAGAGAGCCAACAGTCCTGAATGATGGTATTGTTGGTTTTGAATACCTTTAAGGAGCTGTCTGAAAGAAAAGAACAGATAAAGTTGAAATGTTAAATGTTTCCAACAAAAGCTATTAGAGGAGAATTTCCTGACTCAGCACTTGTTGACATTTTTTGAGGCTTTTCACAGACAGCATAAGGTTGTTGGCTTTATTTATTTATTTTTTTAGCTTGGTTTTCACTGAGGGGAGAGTTGAGCAATCCAGGAGTGCTTGCATTGCCAAGAACTTGCCAAGGACCAGACAACGACCACTTACCCTTTGGGACAGAAAACCCCTGAATATTGTCTTCATCTCTCTCAGCTTTCCTAATGCTACCGTGTCTCAGTTACTTCCAAAGTTGTTCCTTGTGTCTTGACTTCTGACCATTTCCTTTTTCCCTAGCCTAGAGGTTTTTAATCTTTTGTGTTTTTAAATTCACAAAATACATAAAATTACAAAGAAATACAATTGAATTACTAAAATATTTTAAAACCAATTTTATAGAGTCTAGGCTTTGTTGGGTTTATAGACCCAGTGAAGTGATTTTCCTTTATTCAGAAAAATCCTTTTTCTCCTCTTCTTTTTCTCTGTAACCTATCAACTTACTTATTAATTTATTTTTTTACAAATGAATAATCTACTGCCTCCTAGAAGCAGAGCATCCTATTCTATGTGCTGAGAGAGAGAAGAAACATAAAAGTAATTTCTTAAGAGCTTAAAGCAGCAGCAGCAACAACAATGCCACATTTATATAACACTGTAAGGTTTACAAAGCATTTTCTTCACAACAGCATAATTAGAGAGACAAGATACACACCTGTGAAATAGTTAAGTAACAATATAAGAGAAGCATTTGATCCCTAAGGGGACAGAATAAATTTTATAAAAGAAAAAGATGGATTGTCAATTGGAATTGGGCATTGATGAATGAGTAAGATTTGACTGGATAGAGAGGATGACATTATAGATAGGGGGAACAGCATGAGTAAAGATCAAAGACTAGACCAAATGTGGCATTTTCAGGGAACATGGGGGGATAACTGCTTGTCTGACATGGAGAGTAAGCAGCATGGTGCCAGGTTACAGAAAGCTTTGAATGGTAGGTTTTAAAGTTTAGTTTGGATTTTACTCTGTAAAATCCACTAGGGAATGACTGGAAATTTAAAACAAGGGGATGCCATGATCAATTTGTATTTCAGAAAATTAATCTCATAATGGTACATAGAACAGATTGGCTTGTGAAGCAGAAAGAGTCTGGAGACAGAGAGATGAGGAGTTAACTGAGATGAGACTGTTAATAGTAGTTATGAGACATAGTCAGTTCATGAATCAGCATGTACTGAGAGTAAGTGTATGCATAGTGAGTGGGGAGAGAGACAGGATTAGAGCTTTAAGAAGTAAAAAGACATTTGGAAACAAATATTCCACTTTTTTAGCCTCAATTGAATAGGATTGCTGTATTTGTATGAAACACATAATCAGAAGCCTGTTAAATGAGCAAGTGTTCATTTATCAGTCAGTACAAATATGAACTATTTTTCATTTTTCTACAACTTTCCAGAATTTCTCTTGATTTCTACCGATGAGAACAAATGAAACATTTCCTTTATCATTATTCTTGTACCAAAGGATGCTTTCCCCCCCCCAAGTGCCTAAACTGTACCTCTTTGTTTAGTAGGACCTATCTTTGAAACTTGTTCCATGGGTTTTATGTAAATATTGATTTTCAGCACCAGCTTTATTATACATTATTTTTCTGAATATTCCACTACACAGAATTGACATAAGTGTAAGCCAGTGACCTTTATGCAACACGATATAGTGAGTAGACAGGGAATTTCTATGTGAGTCAGGAGACCTGGATTTAAGCCCCCTTTCTACTTTTGTGACCTCAGACAAGTCATTTAACTCCACTGAGCCTCTTTCTTCATGTCTACAAAAGGTGGAAAATAATACTTGTGTTACTTAACTCACAGAATTGACTTATAGAGAATGCTTTTTAATCTTTAAAGTGTTATGTAACTAAGATTTTATTATGAAAATTTGAAAGATTTCCTTTTGGTAGATTCCAGAAAGTTTGTGGCCAACACAATTTATAGGATAGGGATGTTTAATGTATGGTGCCTAATCAGGGATTAACCACAGTAGACCCTATGGAGATATTATCCCCTTTTGGGATAACTAGGGTCTAGTTGGCTGTTTATATTGTCAAGATTTCTGTAAATGTTTCTGGTTCTCTATAATTCCAAGATTTTTGCTTATAGTACTGTCCGTCCACTTCTCTCTTCTCTCCTCACCTCTCTCCTCACTTCTTCTCCCTTTCCCTTCTCCTCCTTTCTTCCTCATTCCTTCCTCTTCTCTCCCCTCCCCTCCCCTTTTCTTCTCTCCTCTTGCTTTCTTTTTTCTTCCCTTCCCTTCTTTTCCTTTTCCTTCTCTTCCCTTCCTTCCATTCCTTTCTCTTCCCTTCCCTTCCTTCCCACTTCTCTTCTCTTCCCTTCCTTCTCCTTCCCCTCCCTTTTTTTCCCTTCCCTTCCTTCTTCTTCTCCTTCCCTTCCCTTCCCTTCCCCAAATGCTATGATTATAAGAAACCAAAAATTAAAGAGTTTGGTCAATCCTCATCCAAATGAGTGGAACTTCTCATCGACAATTGCCTCTACCTTAAGATGAGCACGTGATTGTAAATGATGTAGAACATCCTGAGCATCTAAAGAAGGAGTTCTTCACCTTTTCTGTGTCATGGACTGCTCTGACAATCTATGGGAAAATCTATGGGTCTCTCAGAATAATGCTTTTAAATGCATAATATAAGATGGCAAAGGGAACCAGATATATTGAAATGAAAGTTATCAAAGTATTTTAATGGATTTGCATTTTCTGGATTAGGAAATCCTGTACTAGACTTTTTGTTCAACAGGAAATCCACTCCATACTTTCTTGGTTCATAAATTCCTGGACTTCCTGCTAAAGTCAGTGGTAATAAATACAGTGCCATGGAGATCACAATTCAAATTTTACTTTTGGCTCTTACTATTTGTGTGTTTGTGGGCATCTGGAGATTAGCATAGTGAGGAAAATAGGCCGATTGAAGCTTCAAGGAATATTCTGACTTCCCCACTATGACTAGTGTCAGGAGTACATAAGAGAAAGAGTAGCCAGTTATAGGAAAGTATGGCCAAAGAAAGAATGTTGTCGAGAGGGAATAGAGTTTCAATAAATGTAAAAGTTGGAAGAAGAGAAAAAAGAAAATTTCTTAAAACGAAAGGAAACTTGTTAATTATACAGCAGAGCCTAGTGGGAAAGCTGTGTAGATCCAGAGCTGTATTTTGGGAAAGTAAAATTGAAATAGATATGAATAGAGAGGCATATATTCAGGATTGGGGAAAGTGATTTGATCTCAAAGGAAGCAGAAGTATACTAACTTACTAATTATTGAGGAGAATGATCTTTAGATTGTAAACAATAAAATGTTTCAAAGATAAGTGAAGAGATTGTAAGAAAGCTTTGAAGTGGCCTTAGTGAATTTGGGAGACTAGGCCCCAACCAACTACATCCAAGGATACAGAATAAAATTGAGCAACTGATTGCTATTGGCCCTCCTTCAAAAAATCATGGATAATAGAAAAGATATGCCTGTCACTTTAACTTTCTCTAAGTTGATTCTCTAAGACTCATAATTGCAAGGAAGATGCTAATCTAGTCCATAGACAGTTTTCTCATCTGGAATTTCCCTGTGTCAATGAAATCACAGATATGCTTTCTATTCTTATTCTTTTTGGAAGGACATTGACAAAATGGTACATGCTAAAAGGAGAATCTTTAGCCTGGTAAGGTAAGAGGGGAAATTTCACCTGCAGAAGAAGAGACTGAATATTAGAAGTTCTGTGATGTGGAAGAAGGATTAGAATTGCATTTGACCTCACAAGACAGAACTAGGAAAGTTGCAAAGAGGAAGATTTTTGACTCCATAGAAATAAAGACAGTTAAAGCTATCTAAAATTGTCATGGGATGTTTCAGGGACTAGTGGGTTCCCCATCATTGGAGGTATTAGTATTTTCAGAGCACTCTATTCAAGTTCAATGTTGAGACAAAATGAGGCATAGAAAGTCATTGTACAGAACTCTGAGTGAAGATAGAAGCATATTTTCTTTCAGTTTCTTTATTTTTCTTGCTTTCTCCCTCTTACAATATGACTCATGTGGAAATATGTTTTGCATGACTTCATATGCATAATGAGTATTATATTTCTGGTTTTCTCAATGGGTGGAGAAAGGACTGGAGAGAGATAGAAAATCAGAAAGAGAAAAAACATTAAAAAAAGAAAAACAAAATGAAAGTCATTGAACAATTAATAAAAAGAGGTTTATTCTACCTTAACACAGTAAAGATGTTAGGAAGAATAAAGTAGTACTTAGCCTCTCTTGATGTGAGTCTCCTCACCAATACTGTCTCATTCCTCCACTGACAGGTAATGGAGACAAAACTTAGATTTCATAAGCATGAGAAGATTGAGCCATCATTAGATGTTTGAATTAGATAGTCTATCCTAGAATTCTGCTATTGGTTAGATTTTTTTATTATTAGGTGTTTTTTACTGAGCAAGATTTAGAGTTTTGGATAAATACAAAAATGACCACTTTGGATTCATATATAATTTGTTTATGGGTAATAAAATAATCAGTCCCTTATAATCAATGAAAGTTGTTATTGGGAAGAATTCATGCTAACCATGTTGATTGGGATGATCTTTCTGAGGGTATTTATTTAAATTTTTATTTACATATTTATGTAAATATACATATTTTAAAAAGGAGAATTAGGAAGAGAAGATTATTTTGTTTTTTATTATCTGCATTCTATTCATGTTCTTGGTTTACTTAAGGGTTATTTATGGAATATAAAACTAAAGTCTTCATCATCTTCACTTCTCAAATCTGTTTTTTCTTTTAAATATACTCAACTTAAGCCTCTCCCATTA
>JAJPUD010000522.1:110971-153639 GCA_023553655.1 Myrmecobius fasciatus
AGATCATTGTAGCTATCTATAAAACTAGCTCTTCTGGTAAATTTATGATTCAACCTAGCAGCTTCAGGGGGAGCAAACCAATGCTGTATTTCCTCTGTGCTTGATAGTAGTTTATGTGAATGGGGAGAAGGGCTTCTTAAAGTCAGAGGGGACCTGCACTGTTATGGAGAACTGAGCAGCTAGTTCAGTGGTAGGGAAGAAGCTTCTGGGAGAAAGAAGTGTAAAGGGATTTGGGCTGGCCTTTTGCCATTTCCTTACCTTTGTGACTTTGAGCAAGCCACTTAACTGCGTTTGGAATCCCTTTCTCACATTTATAAAAATCATAGGGTTATAATAGATGTCTTTTAAGAACCTTTCCATTTCTGTGGTCCTGGTCTTTATGGGTAGACTATCTCCCAAAGACATCTAATTCCCCATTGTCCCTAAGTGTCTACAACCACAATCTGATCCATTCACACAATACTTATCTCAGCAATTCTACAAAAGGTAACCCAGAAATAGCAATAGTTGCAGTACTTGAGTACATGCCATGGTCATATGCATTCAGTCTTCTGTCTCTGTGGAGCCAGATCAACTTCATTTCTTTCTTTTAAGAAAATGTTTACAGTGTTGCTAGACCAGTAGAGCAGGGGCATGCCTGAGAAAGAAAAAAATATTTCAATTTCATTTAGGTTTCCCATACTATCAGTGAGTCTGGAAAAGAGCGAGATTGACGACTTTGTTCAACTCTGACTCATTTAAATCCAATTCGCACACAAGTCAAGATATTATCTTGTAATGTCATTGGTCCTCTTTGAAATGAAGAATAAATAACAGCAACCACATGTTATCCTTGGGGATGAGACAAAGAAATGGGGCTTTTGGGTAAGTATGTAGTTAAGTGTTATAATAGCTGATTGATCTTTCAACTTGGTAGGAAGTCTCCAGTGTAGTGCCATGAGCCCCTATTCTCAGTATTTTTATCACAATTTAGGCAAAGATATAGAGAGCCTACTTTCAAATTTTCAGATAAATTGGTCAACAAAATTATATTAATTACCTGATACTGTACCAGGCACTGAGGACACAAAGTCAAAAGTAAAAACCAGTCCTTGTTTTCAAGGGACTTAAATATTATTAAAAAATAGTATTTATATAATTTTTTAACAAAAATAATTTTGAGTTTCATATTTTCTCTCCTTTTCACTCCTTCCCCACCCATTGAGAAGGAAAGAGATGTGATATCAGTTCTACATATGAAATCATTGAAAATATATTCATGGAGCTTACATTCTAATGGTGGAAGACAGAATACATATATATGGTTATATACAAAATATAAATCGCATACAAAGTAATTTGGATAGAGTGGGGTAAGGGAAAGGCATTTGTAGTTGGTGGGGGCCAGGAAATCTTATGTAGAAAATGTTGCTTAAGTTGAATTTTGAAGGAAACTAGGAAGAGCTTTCAACATTTGGGAGGTGGCCATTGGAAAGGCACAGAAATGGGAAGGGCCTATGTAACAGAAAGCCAGCATGACTTTATTATATAGTCCACATACATATATATTAAATATATATTATATAATAGGAGGTATGAAGAGTTTCAAATGTTAAAGAGAGAAGTTTATATTTATTCTTAGGTCACAGGAGAATTCTGCAATTTGTAGAGTAGTGGGGTGATATGGTCAGGACTGTGCTTTCAAAAAATTACTGGTGGCTCTTCAGTGGAGGAGTGAGGTGGGGAGATACTTTAGATAAGAAGACCAGTTAGAAAGACATTACAATAGTTGAAGTAAGAGGTGATGAGGGCTTGAACTAAAGTGGTGCTTGTGCAAATGAAAAGGAGAGAAACTAATGGGAGTTGTAGAGATAAAAACAATAAGTTTTAACAAATCTTGCATAGGTGTTGTAAGGGAAAGTGAGAAGTTGAGGATGACATTAAGATTATAGATCTGGAAAAAAAAAAGATTATAGATCTGGGTGACTATAGATGGTGAGGCCCTCAACAGAAAGGGAAGTTCAGGAGAGAGGTGCGTTTGGGAGACTGGAGGAAGAAAACAAATTCTGTTTTGTACATGTCAAGCTAAGGCATGGAAATGGAAGGCATAACTCATATGGTATATGACAGTATCAGGTTCTAAAAAGATCTTGAGAGGGTGGAATTGTGGACTAAATCTAACAAGATATTTAGGAGGCAAAAAATAGAATATCTTATTCTTGAGTTACCCAAGTCCATGACTCAATCCAGGATGGGGAGAAAAAAACTGGAAGTTTTTTCTAGCTTTATATGAGTCACAATGCAATATGGTTACTCAAATTGCTAACAGGGTTTCAGGCTACTTTATTAGGAGTGTGGTATCCAGAACATGAAAGCAGATGGTCCCTTAGTACTACATGAGTCAGGTCACTAACAGAGCATTGCACTCAATTCTCACCACCTCATTATAGGAGGAGTATTGATGAGCTGGATTGTAGTATGGGGAAGAACAATACAATGATGGATAGAATGGGTAGGATTCAAAATTATTCCATTTAAACACAGGTCAAATGCACTAGGGCTGGCTAACCTGGAGAAGAGATGACTGGGGCTGGGAATGAGGCAGGGAGAGTGTGATATATGTGAGATAGCCATTTTGGAATCAAGAGATGGATTTGAATCCTGCCCCTGCTTCTTCTTTTTTCTTTTTTTTTTTTAATATTTTAATAATATATTATTTTTCCAATTGCAAGTAAAGGTAGTTTTTAACTTTCATTTTTGTAAGATTTTGAGTTCCATTTTTTTTCTCCTTCCATCCCTCCCTTACCACCCCCTTCCCACTCTAGTAAATCTGATATAAATTATATGTGTACATTAATTTTATATTTCCATAGAAGTCATGTTGAATAAAAATTGGAACAAAAGGAAAAAACCCCAAGAAAGAAAAAAAGAAAAAAAAAAGAAAGAAGAAAATATTATGCTTTGATCTGTAAACAATATCCATAGTTCTTTCTCTGTGTGTGATTGGCATATTCCATTCCAAGTCCATTAGAATTGTATTGGATCTCTATATTGCTAGAAGAGCTAAGTTTATCTTAGTTAATCATCACATGATCTTGCTGTTACTGTGTGCAATGTTCTTCTGGTTCTGCTCACTTCACTCAGCATCAGTTCATGTTAAGTCTTTCCATTTCTGATAGAACAATAATATTCCATTACATTAATATACCATAACTTATGGTTACTTATGATATACATATGGTATACATCATTTTTCAATTGATGGACATCCATTCAATTTCCAATTTTTTTTGCCACCACAAACTGCTTCTGCTTCTTAATATCTACATGACTTTGGGCAAATTATTTCCTATCTAAAACTGGAAGAGATTGTAGGCACCTTCTCCTCCAACTTTTCCCATTTTAGAAATGAGAAAACCATCCTGGGGCAGGAATTAAGTGACTTGCCTAAGATCATACACATAGAAATAATCTCTCTGGTCTTTAGTTCCTTCATCTGTGAAAAGAAGAAGCTGGATTCCATGTCCTCTGAGGTCATTTTGAGCTCCATATCAATGATTTTGGGAAACCTTCAGAACATAGCTTTGATCTCTAGTTAGAGCCATCCCAATGAGAATGAGAAGCCTCAAGAAATAGTAGGCCATTCCTCCTCTCACCCATAGTCTTTAAGCAGAATCTGGGTGCTCATTTTTTTGGCATGTTGAATAAGGGATTTGAATGGAGGTGAGGGTAGGGGGTTGTCAGCTACTTTTTGACTCCTCAGGATTTTTCCAGTCCTAAGATTCTGTGATTCACCCTGTTTACTCTATAGATTGCTTGAGGGATTCTCCATCTCAGCTTTGTCATTGTTACAATTGGGATGGGTGTCATTTGTCTTATACCTGTGCTGTGGATATGAATGAAAGGTTAGTAAAGTCTTTTTTAAGATCAAGGGAGGAAAGAAGTGGCAATGACATGGAACCCTATTCTTCATCCTCCCTGTGGGAAAGAGAATGGGTCTATACAAGCTGGCACTTGTATAGACAGAATATATTTAAGC
Organism: Myrmecobius fasciatus; assembly: GCA_023553655.1. Lineage (NCBI taxonomy): Eukaryota > Metazoa > Chordata > Mammalia > Dasyuromorphia > Myrmecobiidae > Myrmecobius > Myrmecobius fasciatus. The sequence goes on from JAJPUD010000522.1 coordinate 114,990, forward strand.
AAGGAGAAAGAACAAGATAGCCAGGAATTAGTTATTTCTCAGGCACAATAGCAGGGATTTGAATGACATAATACCTGGGGTGAGGTGATGGCAAGGTCTTGGTTATACTCCATGCCTACAGGCACTGTGTGCCATGAAGTATCTTCTTTTGACCAGAAGCCATGTGTATCTAGAAACAAAATTTCTGAAGATAATCATTTCATTTCTTCTCATGACTCAAAGGAAGCATATAAGAAAATACTTTTCTTATACATGTTTACTTCACTAGAAGCAAGCCTGGAGGAGGAAAAATTGAGTATAATATGTAATTTTTTTTTAATCCTTGAAAAAAGGCTGAAATGGTTTCACTTTTCATCATTATTATCTAATCTATAGCTTTTCTGTTTCACATACTGCAAATTGTCGCATGCCCCTTGTAGGGAAAAGATTATTCTGTTTATAAATGAACACTAATCAATAAAACAGGACCTCAGCCAAAATATAACCATATGGAGGGCTATATTACTATTTCTGCAATGGAGAAGGGAGGAGGAGACACAAGACGATTCCCATAAGTCTGAGTGATAAAGAGAGCATTAAAAATACCCATAAGCTCCAAGGAGGTACATATAAAATGGAAGGTCCCCAGTGAGAAATTCTCTGGAACTTGGCACTATAATGTGATAGATTCCTGTAATTTCACCCAAGATGCAGATGTTGTCAAGGCTGTTGAATAAATTAAAAGAGATGAAAACCCTTTGCTTCCTCAATGTTGCCTAGAGCAGTGTAGAATCTGTGGAGTGAATTCTGTTATATCCTAAAGTTGGATGGAAGGCTTGATTTTGTTTCAAAATATTAATTAATATTAATATTAATGACAACTGACATTTTCCATAGTTGTTTACAGTGTGTGAAGTGTTTTATATACATTAAATGCATTTGAGACTTATAACATTTTTTTCTGATTTTACATGTGAGGAAACTGAGACCTTGAGAGGTTAATGAACTTGCCCATGGGCACATACGTGCTAAGAGTCAGAAATAAGATTTGAACTTAGGTCTTCCTGACATTAAGTCCAGCAACTGTATTCATTACTATCCAGATTTTAACAGAAAGTCCAGGCATTTATGAACCAAGGAAGTGTGGAGTGGTTTCCTGTTAGGGTTCCTAACTTGGGAGATATAAATCCATTAAACATATTTTGATAACTTTAATTTCAATATATTTGGTTTCTTTTGTCATCTTATTTTATGCATTTAAAAACATTACTCTGAGAGAGGCCCATAGATTTCCCCAGACTGCCAGTTATCCATAATGCAGAGAAGGTAAAGAACTCCATCTGTAGATGGTCAGAATGTTCTACTGCCCATTCATAGCTACCTGCCTGTCCTAAGGCAAAGGCAGTTGTCAATGGAAGATTTCACTAATTGGATCAATGTTGACCCATACTCTCTCATTGGCCTATTGCAATCAAAGCAGTTGGGGAAAGGAAGGGAAGGGATAGGAAAGGATGGGAAAGAACTGGAAGGAAAGGGAAGTGAAGAAAAAGGAAGGGAAAAGAAGGGAATAGAGAAGGAAAGGAAGAGGAAAAGGAAGAGAGAAGGGAAGCAAAGGGAAAGGAATGAAAGGGAAAGAAAAATGAGAAGAGAAGGGAAAAGCGAAGGGAGAAAGGAAGGGAAGGGAAAGAGAAAAGGGAAGGAAAATGAAAGGCATGGAGGAAGGATAAGGAAAAGGAGAGGGATGGGGAGAAGCATTTGCTAAATGTCTTTTGTGTGCCAGGCACTATGTTAAGCACTTTACAAAAATGTTCTCTTTTGATCCTCATGACAACCTTGTGAACTAGGTGCTATTATTGTGAGTATAGGTGGTATTATACATCTATTTTACAATTGAGGAACTGAATCAAACAGTTTAAGTGACTTTCTCAGGGTCACAAACTAGTCAGTATCTGAATCTAGATTTGAATTCTGGATTTCCTGATTCCAGAATCAATATTCTAATCACTTTACCACTGACTGCTTCAGTTGACATTTACCTAATGTTTCAATTAGTTATGAAGTGCTTTGTGCCTATTGCTCTTTTGTTCCTCACCACAGGTTCATCCCATTCTCCAGAAGATGAATGCAAGTTTAGAGAGGTAACACAGCATCCCTCATAGAATTAGGACTCAAACCAAACTCAGTACTTTTTTACCTGGAACCACCTGCTTGAATGGAGGGAGACATCCAGGAATTTGCAATAGTCACCCCTAAGAGGAAGGGTTCCCAGATTTGGAGGAAGTATGTTCACCTTAAGGAAAACATCAACAGCTGCAGCCATTAACAAATAATATTTCCAGGAACTAGTCAGTTATTTCCATCATTTTCTCTCTCCAGATGGATCAAACTCAGACTCAGACTTCCTTGAGTCTGTCTCACCCATTTCCCTTTATAGACAGTCCACATGTCTAAGCTATAAACTCTCTCCTCGTAGTGTCCCTTATTAGAAAGTGTATCAGAGTTTGTGATTCTTTTTTTCCCCAATAAAGTTCATTGATTTCTCCTCCGAATAATACGGGGCTTTTTCCATTGCCCTTTTGACACCAAATTAAACTTTAATTCAGGCTGAGGAGAAAGCACTGGGCAGGCTGAGAAGCCCCACTGAACCATCAATGAGATCTTCTGGGAGTTAATTATGCTGTAACTCTTTTGCTGTTTGGAGCTCATTAATTCCCTTCCCCCTCTTCCCTTTTCTCCTTTAAACTGTTCAGTTATTTCCAGCTAAAGTCTGTTCATCGTCTGGAAGAGTCCCCTAGGACCCAACTGCTTACCCAACAGTAAGAGTAGCTCTTTCTGCTTCAGTTATAAAATGCCCTTCCTACAGAAGAGGGTTCTTTTGATGATAACGGCTTGGATTTGCATAATGTGGCTAAGAGCCCCTGTTCCCTGGCCTCACCAGGCAGGGTGGTAAAATCAACTGATCAGGGAGTCAGGCTAATCTATCTCTCTGGCATGTCATTAGCATAGGTGAACGCAAATCCACATCAAACTTGGTTCCTTTTTTAAAAGGCCATATTTACAGCCCATTAGTACCGAGGGCAAGTGAGAACAGGGAGATCAGTGGCAAGCATGTAATTCATCACAGTAATTAAATGGGTTTAAGTAGTGTACTAATCTTGAAGCAACTGAAAAGCTCCATTTTGACATCCTAACCTAAAGAAATAAAAGCTAGTAGAGGAAGAGCCCTCTCCCACAGCCAGATCATCAGTCTGTCTCTGTCTCCTAGGCATTGTTACTCTAGCTGATTCTCCTGTATTCATTCAGCCTCTAGTTAAAATTCTTCCACAATTTAACATTATAGGTATGTAGCTTAATTTGATTTCATGATTTCAGAAATTCTTCATGAGGCCTTTTCCCATTTTCTGTGTTTTGGGAACCTGAGCAGCCCCAGCTTGAAGAGCATTTTTGTGTCCAGGCTGAGAATCTTTATTTACATTTGGATGTGATCTTAGAGTCTGATCCTGGACTCCCTTCAGCTACCTGCTTTGATTATAGTTCTGTGTTCTAGGCAAAGGGAAAAGTCACCTAGATGCTTAGTCTTTTCATTTCAGGCAGACTTTCTTGCTCACAAAAGGCAGATTGCTAATACGGATGTAAGGGACATCCAAAAGCAGATTCTGAGTGCTGGGGTGTTTGTACACTGAAGTATTTTTTAGCCATTGGTGCCAAAGTAGGGAGGTGCCTGGGATATTAGAACTCACTTCAGACACCCTCAAGAAGCAGCTGCCTATGAGAAGGAGAATGGCAGCTGTTTAATAGCACACGGCAACAGTACACACTAGTTTAAAGACGGGAAATGGAGAAGACCATATCCAATTGCAACCACAGTAGGGGGGAGAGGGAGAGAATTGTAGCAAGCAGGATGCAATTACTCTAGCTGCAACACTCTGCCTTCTAACTCCAAGGAAGTTTATGAATTTCTCCTTATTTGAAAAAAAATCTATAGTTATAATGTCTATGAGCACTGGCTTATAAGAACAAATCCAAAAATCTCATTTGCAGAACAGAGGATCTCAGGAGCAAATCCAAACACTCACTCCTACATTTCTGAAGTCCTAGTTCCAGCTAGGTAATACAAAAAAAAGTTCTTTAGGGTCAGCTAAAACTATTGTATTCATAACTTACTATCCCAAAATCTCTAATTTATTCTATAGCCTTCAGGACCAGCCATAGACACAGACTTTCTGTATCCTTTCCCTAACCTGATCCCATAAAGTTATTTTTTTCATTTTAGAAAAAAAAATTCCCCATGCTACATATATGGTCTTTGAACCCATTAAAACCAATTGATGGACCTTGGGGAGGAGATCTGAGTTTGCTCTTATAGTTCCTTTACATGTAATTCTTTTCAGGCTGCAAATCTATGCCTTTTGTAGTGACATTTTTAGAATGCAAGCCTGAAAGCAACATCTTTCAAATAGCCATAAGACAAAAAATAAAGGAAATCATAACACTGGAAAGAACGTTAGAGGTTACTCAGTCCAAATCCCTTCATTATAAATGAGGAAACTGAGGCACAGAGTGATTAATTGACTTTTCTGAGGTTACTGAACTAATACACTGGCACTAATAATCTGAACTAATAAATAGCAGAGGCAGGATTTGAATACAGATATTCCACCAGTACATCAAGGACTGTGCCTATTAGACAATATTGCTTTCAAGCGGGCAGGGGAATTCTATAGGGGAATTTTTAGAATTGGGTAAATGCTGAGATTTTTTGGAAAATAGCCCATCTCATAGAGAAAGTCAGGGATTTTAGAGATCATCTAGAGTGTTTCTTCCTGCATTTCATAGTTGAGAACTTATTGCCACTTGCCCCAATATATTCATACAGTAAATGGTTGAGTGAGAATTTATAATAAATTTATAACTTATAAGAATTTATAACAGACCACCAGATTCCACATCCATATCTTTTTCCACTAATCCTTAATACCTCTCCAAACTCTTTTTCATTTGAACCTTGAGCATACCTGTTAACCATAATAGCTTTTTATGATAGGACTTTTTTTCTTCTGTTTGATTTCGGAATTCATATTGAGGCCAGGCTCTGTGCATTTCTGGGGTTGATACTGAGTGTTGTGTTTTTTCTAGGTTTTCAGAGACAACTCAGTCTGAGAACCTCCAAATTTTTAGTTACAGGTCCCAAAGTATTCTGATGCAGGGCAAAGTCTGATCACTGACATTCTGGTCCAAACTCATTAAAAGCCTGTCTTGGATTTAGGTGTGAATAATGGACTTGTGGGATGGTACCGTTCAGAGTTTCAGTAGACTATTGTTGGATGGAGGCACTATCAGCTAGCTTAAAAGCTTAACTTGTTCAGAATGACAAAGTTATTGGCTTTCCTTTGGTCTGGTATTTCTACCCTTGTTATTCTTCTTCAGGCTTTATACTAGTCTAGAAGTTGGAATTAAGACCCCACTCTGCACCAAATTTGTTACATTTAAATTCTCTAAAGTTCTATTTAGGTTTGTAATTTATTTCTTCTTGATTTTTTTTTTTTTGCTAAATTTATCTAGGACTAAGAGGGCTACATTTAAGGCACCAACTGATATATTTTGCTACTATCTTTGTACTATATTTTTCTTTTCTTAAATGCTATTCCATTCAGTTTATAAACGTGTGTGTATAAAACATATGTATATATATTTATATTAAATGTAGAAATTATATAATTTAATCTCCTATAGTGTATTTAAGTGGCATAATGCAGTTTCTTTGTATTTTTAGTATATATATTTGGTATCCTTCTCTGAGATAATGATTGTTATCTCCTACTTTTTGAGCTCACCTAAAGCATTATAAATTTTTTTCTAGTCCTTAACTTTAATTTAGAGGATCTTTACTTTTCAGTATGTTTCTTATAAGCAACATATGAATGGATCTATAAACCCATTCTACTATCCTTTTCAAACTGATATTTGGTTTTGTCTCACTTACATTCATATTTACAATTTTAATGATACACACACTCATGCTTTTTTCTCTTCTTGCCCCTCAACCTCTCTATAAAGAAAAAAGAGAGTAATAAAACAGAAAACATACAATTAACTCTAGGAATCTGTAATTGAAACTATTTTTTTCTCCTCCATTGTCACTCTTCTCTTCTCCTTCCTCAGATTCAACTCACTGGTTATCTTCCCTCCTTATTCTCCCTTTTACAAGCCTTCTAAACTTTAAGAAATTTGAATTACTTGTAATGTTTTCCTCTCTGATTCTACCCTCCTTCCATTCCTCTTCCCTATCCCATGTTTCCTCATTGACTTGTCTTACTATAGTTAACTATTTTTTATGAGTATGTGTTCAAGTTCCTTTGTCCAATTCTATAAGAATGAGATTTTTATCATGCTCACTTTTCTCACTTTTTATTCCATGTTTGTATGCACCTACCTTCTACTTTGGTAAGTTCTATTCCCATCTTCCTCATGTCTTCCTTAATATATTCCTTTCCCCATTTTTTCCTTTCTTCTATTAAGACTTGTCAGACAAGAACAAAATTATGCCCAATCCCTCTGTTGCCTTACTCGATTTCCTCTGTGTCTCTTGAAGATTTTTGAAGAAACCCATTTCTTCTTATTGATAGAAAGCTAGTACTTCACCACTGTTTTGCCCCCTTTGTATGTTAAATGTATTTATTTTTCTTGATCTCTTTTCATTACTATATTCTCAGTTTAAAGTGTCTACTTAACTACAGATTTGTCTTTAAATAAATAATGCTTGAGAATCCTCTATTTCATTAAACATTCATTTTCTCCTGGAAGGATCATACACATTTTTACAAGGTAAGTTATTTTTAGTTATAAGATTTTATATTGTATTTTGTAAAATTATATCCCAAAATTTCTCCCTTTTTAAGTAGTAATTGTGAAATCAGATGTGATCCCAACTGGTTACTTGGAACTTTTTCTTTCTTTCTAGCTAATTGTAGTATTTTTTCCTTTGACATGGAGTTTGGCTGTTGCATTCATCAGTTTTCACTTCAGGATTTCTTTCACAGGTGGCTGGTGAATCCTTTATCTTTTAATTTGCCCTCTGGGTCTAGTAAATCTGACACTTCTCATTTATGATTTCTTGAAACATAATATGTAGGTCTTGTTTTTGGTCATAATTTTCAAGGAGCCAGCCTATTTTCCAATGATCTCTTCTTGATCTGTTTTCCAGGTCAATTGTTTTTTATGTTAGATACTTCTATACATGTTCTATTTTTACGTTTTATTAGAATATTTTTATTGTCTCACAGAGTTACTGTGTTTTGTTTCATCTATTCCAATTTTCAGAGGATATGTTGTGTTTTCTATCTCCTTTTCTAAGCCATTTATTCTCCTTCCAAACCTTTTTTTCCAGAGCTCTTGTTTTACTTCTATGTAGTTGTGTGTGCAATGATTCTTGGAGATTCAGGTTGCTAGGGGGAGCCAAAAGGCTTTGTGAAGGTATTACTTTCTCTGACATCAGCTCTGCTTCATGCCCCATGTTCTTCCCTTTCAATTAATAGGGGTCTGTTACTAGAGCCACAGATCCATTTAACTACTTAGCATAAATTATCCTTTAGAAGTGGATATTTCATTCAAAAGCAAACATACAAACATTTTCTCTAATACTTTTGGGGTATACATTCCCTTATATAACTTTTGTGCCTGGGGAGAATAAATTAAAAACTTAGGTCTGTTTCTAGATAGACTAAGTCTGTCAAGTTCATAGTTAAAAATGGCATGACAACCATATCAGTTCCTACTGGGCTGGAGTCCTGCAGGTCCCTCCTAAAGGTCATTCCTTGGGGCATATATGCTAGACTTCCTGCAAAACTCAGCTTAGAATCCATTCCCTGGTTTCCTCTGGTTTGGTCTCCTGATCTTTAAAAATTCACAAAGTCAAATGCCTAGAAAGGAAAAGAACAAACACAGAATCCAAGGATCAAGACAAATTTCTTGGTGCCTTGTGACCTCAGAGGGAAGAAAGCCCTAAGAACTCTCCCTGATTTAATATTCAGTGCCTTCTTCTGTTCTTTCATGTGTCCAATCTCAGTACCTGTGTAGGTTTCTGGCTTATAGCCTGGCCCTGCTTCCTGTTATGCTCTTGGATGGGGTGATCAGGTCTTCTTTGATCTGATTGTGAGTTTCTGGGTTCTGGTTCCTGGCTTCCACTCCCCCTGGTCAAAATTGCGGTGAGCTTCTAGGCTGTTTCAAGCTTTACTGCTGTTTTGTTTTTCCCTGTATTTGTGGCTTCTGTCTTCCTTTTTGTGTAGTTCTGGGATACATGAAAGAAATTAATGGATATTCCTCATCATAATTTTGATCATTTTTCAGTATGTTGCCATTTAATAATAATTGCTAATATATGTGTGGGAGAATTGAATTCTTCAATGACTTAACTGTCTATTCTCTTTTGTCAAAATACTAATGAACTTGGTCTCAAATATGAGGATGATTCAGTGTTCTAGGATTGGTTTTAAATATATCACTGTTATCACTTACAGAGCAATCTTATATCTTGACTATGATTCCTGTGAGAATTTAGACTATGTCTGCATGGTGATGGGCCAGTTGTAGCCAGACCAAAATATTCTGCCAATCAGACTAATTTGCTAGGGATCGTCTTACTGTCCCCATGAGACACAACATTGATGCTGCCAGTTCTTTGCCCCACAGCTTTGCTGATCTGTTGGGCCTCAGAGTTAGAGCCAACTCTATTTTTTTCTGGTTCCTTTTACTTGAAGCACATGGATGCAAATTGAATCACCAACATTACCTCTCCAACCCCCAACAGATTGTATTGACCATCTGTGTGCATGGGAAGAAAAACGGCTGTGAGAAATCCAATTTTAAATTACTTGACTTTTAAATTACAGAAATTTCAATTGTTGAATGTCAAGGTCTTTTTAAAGCAGTTCTAAAACAATGGACTACACAAAGCTGCTATCAAAGCCAATCCTTTTTGTGCTGTATTAACAATGAAGTACAGTTGATATCTTCAGAAGGTTCTCCCCCCAAAAAAATAAATTATCTCAACATTCTGTTCACAAGCAGACATGGAATAGTGTATGTCCAGCACACTGGTAACAAGTTTTTCTTTGCATCTCTGTCACATGCATGCTCTGTTTTGTATAGCCTGTGATCTGTGTCAAATGTAATTCAGAAATCACATTGAAAAGCCAGGAATGAATACTTTTATTGGTTACACTCAGATGACCAATTGATCGTTGTTCCATGTATAGAAGACATAAAAAGACATTGATTGTATTTCCTTTTTAGAAACTTAACACGAGCACTGGCACCAACAGAATCAGGCAGCTCACAGTAGCAGATCCTTTAGACAAAGGATAGTATATTTGAAGAACCCCACAAACTATAAAATAAAAAGTGAATAACTGAGAATTCTGTAATTCCATTAGATTTACTTAAAGTCACCTTTGTGGGGTTTTTTTTTTTTTGGTGATAATGATGCAAAGACAGCTTGATTTGGGATTAGAAGAGCTGGCTTTGTATCCTGGTTCTGCCATTCACTAGATGTGTGAACTTAATAGCTCTGTGCCTCAGTTTCTTCAAATATAAAATGGAGACAATAATATAAGTACTATGTATAGCATATAGGTTAGCAAAATATAAAAAGTGGAAGTCATATAATCTAATCTACATCTAAGTAGAAATGCCCTATATAATATAATTGATAACCTTGATGATGAGAAATTTCATTGCCTAAAAAGATAGCTCATCCTACTTTTAGATGTTTCTAGTTGCTAACAAGGAAGGAGGGTGGTACAGTGGATGGGATACTAAGCAAAGAATCAGGAAGAACTGAGTTCAAATCTAGGCTTAGATACTTACTAGCAAGTGTGACCCTGAGCAAGTCAATTAATCCTGTTTGATTCGATCTTCTCATCTGTAAAATGAACTGGAGAAGGAAATGACAAATCACTCTGGTGTTTCTGCCAAGAAAACTCCCAAAAGCAGTCATAACAAATTGGATGTAACTGAAATGACTAAGCAACAGCAAAAGGTTACCCAGAATTTTCCCCTGACATTGAACTTAATTTGTCTCTTTTGTGTATCCCTCATTCTCCCCCATGTTTCCAGTTGAGCTCTCTGAATTGTTGTAATGATAAAATAAGCTTTCTATATCATAGATTTATGTTTCCATGCACACAGATGGTCAATACAATCTGCTGTGGGTTGGAGAGGTAATGTTGGAGGCTCAATTTGCATTAATGTGCTACAAGTAAAAGGAACCAGAAAATAGAGAATTGTTTCAAACTTCAGGACCCAATCAAAGATCTAAAATTAGTTAGTAAGGACCTCACAGATTACCTAGTCTGGTGCTCTTGTTTTAAAGTTAAGAAAATTGAGGTCCAGGTATATCTTATAGAAAGTGCAGGATGCATGTAGAATTCTTGGCTATGAATAAATCTGTAATGTAGGAATACTCATACTTGCTTCACAGAGCTATAAAGAGCATTAATTAAATGAGAAGATGAAAATGTGCAAACTCTGATTGAAGAGATGGTGTTTCTCTTTGCTTTAGTTCTCCACATCATAATTGGGAGATGAGATGACCCCAGGACTGTGACCACTAACAATGTGTTCCTGAAATAGGACCCATCTCTTAATACTTTATCTTGATGAAGCACTTTTCCAGGAGACTATTTTTTAATGAATATTGTGTTTAGCTGGGAAATTGAATAACATAGAGTAACGGGAGATTTCCATGCCAATTCTTGAAGTAATTCCTGAAAACACCAAGAGTTTAGTGTCAGTGGATTCAAAATTTTGAATCTGTTTAGTAATTTCATGTAAGCTCATCTATGGGTGGAGACTCTAGACAAGGCTTAAATCCCACAGTCCAATTTTTCCCTAACCTCCATTCTTTCCCTCTCCTTCTCTTATTCTTTTTGGGTCTAGAGAATAGGGGTGAGGAAGGGGGCTGAGTGGATGGAGAAATACTCTACAGTCATATAGATTGTGTCTTGGTCACTTGTTTTGGTCCTTCAGGGTCTCTGGAAATGGAAATGCACAGCAGTTTTCCATCTGATCACTTACAACCAAGGAGAAGAAGTAGGGTCTTCTGTCCCTTCATCCCTGGACAAACTATTGGTGATCTCTTCCCTGTCTTCAGGTTTAGGGTTTCCTCACAGTTCCTTAAGCGATTGATTCTTCCCAGATTCACACAGCTAATATATGCAATGAGATAGGATTTACACTCAGGTATTTTTGAATTCAGGTCCAACCCTCTAGGAAACACTCTACTTAGCTTCATATGTACAAATCTTGGAGATTGGGATGAGTGAATAGAGTCAGGACATCTCAGCAGCTTACTCGGCTTGGCTTGAGGTAATGCTATATATCCATTTGCAAATCTCAATTGAGAGCCCTCCAAAATCAAACTAATAAAAACCATCTTTAGAAGTCATTTTTGTATTTCTCAGATGAAGAAAAGATTTGTGTCTGACAAAGGGCTCATAATCTGTTATATTTTCTTTATCATAGGCCTTTCATCTCATACTGTATGAATTTTCTGAAAGAAGACTACAATGAACCTGTGGACTTTCAACTGCTCTCAAACAATTTCTTCCTGAGAAGGGAGTCTATCACTTCTTTCCTGATCTTTAGCTTCAGGTATGAATAGGAGCTGGTCTTCCTCTGACTATGCATCTTCCATGTTCTGTTGAGTGTATCCCCTGAGGGATAATGGAAAAGTAACAAACTGGACCACTTTCATCTGTACTTACATAAAGCAGTTCCCACCTCCTGATGCCAGCCTAATCTCCCTACCATGATGTGGAGAACCACCAATGCAAAGAGGAACACCATTCCTTTGACCTTAAGCTTTTAATCTCCTGCTTATTTCCAGTCTCTCCCACTATACTGACTTCTTCCCTGCTACCTAAAAAACATGCCCATGCTTCCCTAATCCAGAAAAAGGCTTCACTTGTTTCTACCATTCTTCAGTAACTATCATCCTTGTCCTCTGTGGTTATACTCCTTGAAAAGCTGTCTCCCATTGGTGTCTCTACTTTATTTCTTCTCATTCTCTTGTTAACTCCTTACAATCTCGCTTCTAACCTTATTCTACCAAAACTCTCTTTCTCCAAAGTTACTAATGATTATTTTTTAGTTTCCAAATCCAGTGGCCTTTTCTCAATCCTCATTCTCCCTGACCTCTCTGTAATCTTTGGTACTGTAAATCACTCTTTTCTCTTTGATACTTTCTTTTCTCTAGATTTTCAGGATATCTTTCTCTTCTGGTTCTCCTCCTATCTCTCTGACCACTGCTTCTCAGTCTCTTGCTGGCTCCATATATAGATCACACCTGCTAACCATAGATGTCCCACTAGCTTCTGTCCTAGGTCCTCTTCTCCTCTCTTTCTCTACTACTTTACATGGTGATCTTGTCAACTCCCTTGGATTTAATTATCATCTCTCTGGTTTGAAGAATCTCTAAATTTCTCAAATGCATCTTTCCTACTCTAACCTTTGGATTCATGTAATCAATTGCCTTTCAGATACCTCAAATTGAATATCTAATAGATATCTTAAATTCAGCATTCTAAAACTTAACTCATCTTTCCTGTGAACCCTCCTACCCTCTTACTTTCCCTATTACTATCAGCAATATTATCTTCCCAGTCCCTCAGACACACAAATTAGGAGTCACCCTGAAGTCCTCATTGCTCTCAACCTTCTATGTTCAATCTGCTGATTTAGCCTTTGTAACATATCTTAAACATGCCTCCTTTTCTCCTCTGACACTACTACCACTTTGGTACAGGCCCTCGTCACTTCAGACTGGGATTTTTGTTCTGCCTGTCTCAAGTCTTTCCCCACTCCAATCCATCCTCCATTCATTCACCAAAGTGATTTTCCTAAAGCACAAATCCAGTCATGCCATCTTCCTACCAAGAAACTCTGGTGGTTTCCTAGTGCCCTCAGGATCAAATGTGAAATTCTTGGTTTGACATTCAACATCCTTCATAACCTAGCTCCCTCCTCCCTTTTTAATCTTCTAACATTTTACCCCTTGATACTTACCCTTCAGTTCATTGACATTGGCCTTCTAGCTTTTTCAAGAATAATATATTTCACCACTTGGCTCCAGGTACCCACTGTGGCAAACCTCCATTCTTGGAGCACTGCTTCCTCTGCTCCAACTATTATTTCCCTGTCTTCCTTTAAGTCTCACCTAAAATCTTATCTTCTATGAGGAACTGATCCCAGCTCTTCTGAAATTTAGTGTCTTCCTTCTCTTAATTATTTCCCATTTATAGCTTGTTTATATACTTTTGTTTGCTTGCTATGTCTTCCATTAGATCAAGGTAGATTTTTTTTACTTTTTTGTTGTTTTAAATTTTTTTTCTAGTAAATGTATTTCTTTTACATATTACTTTATGAATCATGTTGGGAGAGAAAAATCAGAGCAAAGGACAAAAACCATGGGAGATATATAAAAAAAACAGAAAAAAGTTAACATAATGTGTGTTTATTTACATTTAGTCTCTTTAGTTCTTTTTCTGATACACATGGCATTTTCTGTCCAAAGTCTATTGAAATTGCTTTGGATCACTGAACCACTGAAAAGAACCAAGTCTTTTATAGTTGATTGGATTCTTACTTACATTTGAAATATGTCTCTCAAAGAAAGAAAGAGATATAGAAAGAGATTAGGATAATGGTGCAGTATAATTGAGACCTAAGGAAACCTCTCAGCAAAATACTCTTGAATTTTCATCTAAGTTTTGCTACTCATTCTATGACTTAGAGTAAGCCATGATCAAGGAGAAATATAAAAAAAAACAGAAAAAAGAAGTGAACATAGAATTTGTTGATTTACATTCAGTCTCCTTAGTTCTTTTTCTGGATGCACTTGGCATTTTCTGTCCAAAGTCTATTGGGATTGCTTTGGATTACTAAACCACTGAAAAGAACCAAATTTTTCATAGTTGATCATCACACATTCTTAATGTTATTGTGCACAATGTATTCCTGTTTCTGCTTGTTTTGCTCAGCATCAGTTCATATAAATCTTTCTATGTCTTTCTAAAATTAGCTTGTTCATCATTTTTATATAGCAATAATATTCCATTACCTTCATGTAACACAGCTTGTCAGCCATTCCCCAATTGATGAGCATATACTCATTTTCCAATTCTTTGCTACCACAAAAAGAGCTGCTACAAACATTTTTGCACATGTGGGTTTTTTCCTTCCTTTATGATTTCCTTGGAATACAGATCTAGTAATGACACTGATGGGTCAAAGATATGCTGTCTTTTAGTTCTCTTTTGTATTCCTAGTACTTACCACAGTTCCTGTCACAGAATAGGCACTTAATAAATGTCAATTGATTGACTGACAAAGGGCTTATATCTGTTATTTTTCCTGAAATTCTATTGGTTATATTTCAATAAAACTCTGTTGCTTTTATTTAAGCAAAAGCCTAAGAAATGGTTCAGATGGGGATTTCAGTGATACTGTAATTATACAGACTAATTTTATTGTTTTCACTCTTACAGAGAATAATGAGGTGACAATGAGGCCCTCTCCTGGATTCTTAAGAGAAGACCCTTACTTTAAGCCTGCTTCTATACCAGATGATCGGATTGAATTTGGTGCCCCTAGGAGAATAAAATTAAGCTTATGGCAAAAGGAAAGTTAAAACTCAGCTGGGCTCTGGAACAGTTTTTGGAAAAGGACTTAAGTGTAGGTTATCTTTTAAAGTTTATGTGACTAGGAGACAGACATAATAATGCCCATAAAAACTGAGTGAATGTGTATGTATCAGAGAGAGAGAGAGAGAGAGAGAGAGAGAGAGAGAGAGAGAGAGAGAGAGAGAGAGAGAGAGAGAGTGTGTGTTTAAGTGGGCTCTGAATAAAGAGCTAAGTGCTATGACAACTATATCCAGCCAAAACTGAGCCTGCAGATCATAGGACAATCTCTGAATTCATTAGCCAACTTGTCTTACTGAACAACAAGTTTACAGTATGTCCTCTGTCCTGGTATATTCTGTTGCTGGATGACCAGCTGGAGAAAAGTCTCCCAGCTGATATAGCTGCCAAACCTCTAATTCACTGAGCTTTCCAGACAGTGTGGGAGGGAGAGTGAATATTGTGTTTTGTATTTTTACACAGGAGGGAAAAAGCTCCATCCTTAGCTTTGTGTACTGACCCCTCTCCTTCACTTTCCCCTCATTCCTTTCTTCTGAACACCATGGAAGAGGAAAATAATTGAAAGCTGATATCCCTTTCCATTTGATTGGATTCTTACTTACATGTGAAGTACAGATATTTTCAAGAGAAAAGAGAGAGATACAGAAAGAGAGATTAGGGTAAGAGTATAGAATAATTTGAGACCTTAAAGGAAATCTCTCAGCAAAATACTCTTGAATTTTCATCTAAATTTTGCTACAGATTCTATAACCTAGAATAAATCATGACCAAGGCCTCAGTTTCCATCTCTAAAAAAAAAGGGTGGTTGGTTTTGTGTGTATCAAGATTAAGAGTGTTGTAGTAAATGTTTAACCACTGGTTTACCAGGAAAAAAATGTACACATGATGCTCAAGTTTAATTTGCATTTTTAAACATTTCTCTATTACTTTATTAAGTTTCAATAATCAACAAAATAATAAATCAAGATTTTATTTGTAGCATTTGTTGATTTCAGAAGGATAAATAATCCCATGGAACATTTAACAACTGATTGTCATAATCTGGTATGAGTTGGTATTCAATGTACTCCTATATTCTTTCTATCCCAAAGATTCTAGAATTTGATGTCTCTTGGCAGAGTATCTAGATTTAGGACTATAAATAATAAGCAGGGACCTTAGGGGTTACCTAGTCATAGGATCAGAGGATTCTAGACCTAGATAGGCAAGGGGTTTTGGAATCACATAGTCCACATTGTTGTTTAGTCACATTGGATTTTCTTGGCAAAGATAATAGACTGGTTTGCCATTTCCTTCTCCAGCTCATTTTACAGATGAGGAAACTGAGGCAGAGTTAGGTGACTTGTCCAGGGTCACACAATTAGTAAGTGTCTGTGGGCAGATTTGAACTTAGGAAGATGAATCTTCTCCACTGCAGGCCTGAAGCTCTATGCCCTGCACTATCTAGCTGTTCTCTTAAGGTCATATAAGGTACTAAATTACAGAACCAGGATTTGGATGGGGATTCTCTGACTCCAGATTCAGCATTCTGTTGTACCTCACTGCAACCCCTCTCCCCTCCCCAAATGACCTCATTAATTCTGAGTCCAGACTCTGGAGTAATCCAGACTGGTCCCCAGCTGGCAGAAGGGTTTGATCAGAAAGTGATAAAACATGCTCATGAAAAATGTAGTGTGGGCTGGGGCTGGGTGAGTTATGGCCCCATTTGGTGGCTACACACAGGTAAATCAGGCTGTAACTCATTTTGCCCCATCATGTTTTTTATTACTCTGTTTTAGTGTAGTTTGGAGAGGAAAAATCACCTTAGACAACAGATGTCTGAACCTTAATTTTTTTTTCTTCCCTTTGTCGTGTGGACAGGGCTAAGACCAAGTGGGCTGATGACTCATTGCTGTGGTATTACACACTACAAGATGAAGTGTGTGTTGTAGAAAGTGTGGGGCAGGATTTATCAGTTTGATTTCTCTCTTTGATGTATCAGGGCAGGCTACTTTTCTGATGGCTTCTGGCCAATTTCCAAGCCCCTCTACGCCATGAAAATTACTGTCTTAGGTTTTCTTGGCACATGAGCACATTTGCACTTGATTCTCAGACCTTTTGTATCAAGGTTCTGAGGAGGGAGGGAATCTTGTAAATTTGTCCCCTTTATGCCCCTTCTAATGTTTCATGGATCTCTTGTGAGGATGGATAGCTTCAAGCATATTACAGAGACAAGCAAGAAGAACAGATACTAGACTAGTAGAATCCATGTTTTTTAAGAGAGCATCCTTAGTTTGAATTCTTATTAAAATAATCATGTATAAACTCACCCACAATTCCCTCTGCCAGACCTTCATCTTCAAAATATTGATGTTTCAAGCCCTGGGGAGCAACAGTACTCTTCAAGACTCTCTTTTTCCATTAACCAATTGAAACAAAGCAACACGTATGGAGAGAAAACCACAGAGTGGAGCCATTATTATTCTATCAGTAAATAAATGAATACAGCTTTCTGTAGTGAAAATCTATCATCTATTTGGCATTATCCTATGTGAACACATCTCTCTGCTCCCACTGCATCACTATGCTGCTATAAAATTTGAGAACAAAGGAAATAAAAAGCTAATTATACTGGATTCCCAGACACCTTTCCAGAGGTTAAAAAAAATCAAGCTCATTCCTCATCACTCAGCTATGTGTAATAAATAGCTTCCTTGGAAATTCAGATTTCCTAACAGAGTTCCCATTTCAGGTTTTCTCTACTTTGGGAATCAGCCTCTGTCCTGATTGTTTTAATTCTTGCCAACCTGCTATGAGAAACCAACTATGACCCTGATTATATTTTTAAATCTTTCTATTTAGTTTCTCTCTGAGTGCATGTCCCTTTAATATGATAGCCTGATAAAGTCTGGCCTTTTCTACAACATGGGCAAGTGGAAAGGGTGACTTGCTGTATTCAACTAGGAAAGTACTGTCACTTTTTTGGCTCCAGGTTGGTTGATTTCCCTGAAAGACCTTTTTGTTGACCTTATTCTTGATCTGTTGTGACAGAACTGTTCTTAGGAAGGTCCTGTTCATTTTACAATGATCACAGTGTAGTAATATAGACTGTTAAGAACTGAAAGAACCTTAGAGATGATCTCAATTAGCTTCCTTACTTTATTTGATTTATCTGAATTTTTTGATTGATGTCTTTTGTTTTTTACTCCTTAATCACTTCTTCTTAGAACCCCATCACAAAAAAAAGAAAAACAAGCTGAGGCAAAGATGCCAACTACCAATGTTTGCAACAACACAAGAGAAAGGAAGTATGTTTGTTTGATAACTCTCTGGATACAAGATTAGATATTGTATGTGATTTGATTTGTGATGATTTACATCATTGGTGCCACTGTGTATATTGTGATTCTGCTTCAGTTTCCTTTACCGTGTATTAGTTTTTAAAAGTCTTCCTATGCTTCTTTAAATCCCTCATGTTTCCTATTTAAGTGTGAAAATATTTTCTTATATTTAAATATCATGGTTTGGTTTCCCAACTCATGAACAATTACTTTTTTTCAGATTTTTGACACTATAAAGAATACAACTATATAGTTCTGTATATCTAGAATCTTTCTTTCTGTCATTTACTTCTGTGGTTTATAGTTCTATCAGTAGAGTAAGTCAAAGAGCCATAGATTTAAAACTGGAAAAAACCTCATATGCCATCAAATCCAACTTCTTCACCTCCACTTCTTTAACAGATAAGGAAACTGAGGCAGAAAGTTTAAATTACTTGCCCAGGATCACACAGAAATAGTCTGAGTTGGAATTTAAATTCATGTCTTCATGACGTTAGGTTCAATGTCTTATCTACTAGGCAATGCTGCCTCTCATGTTCAAGGGTTCAAAAGTTTAATTGCTTTTCTCACATAATTTCAGATTGTTTGTCAGAAGAATTTGACTGACTCAGAGTTCTACCAAGAGTATGTTAGTAGTCTTCACTTCTCAGAATCTCTAAGGCATTCTTAGTTCCTAGCACTGACCTTTAACAAGGAAAGAGAAGCACATGGAGATTGAAGTGATACTAATAAATGTCAGAGATAGAATATGATGTTGACAAATGGGACATGTTCCAATAATACACTTTCTCCAAAAAAGTTTCATTACTGGGGGAGGCATGGAGATATATACCAGAACATAGATGTTTCTTTCCTCTTTATGAACTACAGATTTCAGATCTCATTGACTTAGCAGAAACTTCTCCATTGATTATTCCTTTCTTGTCCCTCCCTTTTAAGGATGCAAAAGCTATGTGTGGTCCAAGTCAGTGACAGTCATTGTTAGAAATTTAAGTTTCTAAATAGGGAAAGTTTTACAAAATGGGTCTGAGTGCCTCAAATGTAACCTCTTATCAAAAAATTTAGGCAGATTCAATTAGAGTCAAAGCAAGGGGATGGGTGGAAGATTGGGACAGAAAGCCTTCTCAGGGGAGACAGAGACCTTAAGGATACTGGAGAGGCTACTGAAAGTAGGGGATGAGCATAGAAATGTGCTATGGAGGAACGCGGGGTGTAACCATAGGGATTAGAAAGTGTGTCCATCTAGTAACTTACTAATTATTGCTTGGATAGTGAGCCCAACTGTTTAAGCTGCTAAGTACTGATGACATTTTTTAAATGGCAGTAGCCCCAAGCCAAGTTCTGCTGCTTACTCAAGTTATATTTTTGGCCACTGGTTCCTTTCGCACTCCTGGATGATCAGAAGTATAGTCTCCTCAACTGTATTTAGGTCTTGGCTTGCAATTAAAAGACTCATGTTTAATATATCAGCATGGATTCATTCTCCATATTCCTATCACCCCTGACCCAACACTAAGGAGATAAAGTTTCCCCCAACTTCCTTCATGTTCAGATCATTCAAAGTTGAGATAGGATGTTAGAAAGTGAGTTATATAGATCAGCAGAGATTATGAATATAACATCTTATACTAACAAGTTATGTGTGTGATCACTGGCAAATTATCTAACTTCCCCAAGTTCAGTTTCCTCATCTGTAAAAGTGAGATGATGTTACTTATAAAACCTGTTGCACTGATTTCTGAACCTTCTCTAGTCTGGCTTCTGATACCATTATTCAATTGAAACTGTCCTCTTCAAAGTCACCCATAATCTGTTTTTGCCATATCCAATGACCTGTTCTGAATTCTCATCCCTTTTGACTTCTCTGTAGTCATTCACACCATTGATCCCTTATCTATGCTGCATGCTCTCTATTCTCTAGGTTTTCACGATACTGCTCTGGTCTTTGCTTTTCTCACCTTCCTGAGCACTCAGTCTTCTTGGTTGGATCTTCACCCAGGTCACACTCACTAACTGTGGACCTCTCCAAGGCTCAATCCTGGATATTTCCAGGATTCTTCTTCCTCTATACTAGGAAGTTGGGTGATATTTTCAGTTCCTATGAATTTCATTATTCTCTTTATTCAAATGATTCACAGATCTATACATCTAGTTTTATTCTCTTTCCTAATATTAAGACTCACATAACAATTGCCTTTTGGACATCTTGAATTGAATGTCTCAAAGGCCTCTAAAATTCAACATATCCAAAACAGGACTCAACTCCCTCTAAATTCTACCCACTTCTCTATTTTTGATTACTATAGAGAACATCACTAGCCGTCTTACAGTCACACAGGTATCATCCTTGAATTCTCACTCTTACTCCACACACCCAATTTGTTTTCAAGACTTGGAGTTTTTTCCTTCACAACACCTCTGCCATAAATCTCCATCCAATCTCCACTCATAGCTGCTACCCTAGAAAAGGGTAACCCCAATCCAGATTGCTGAAGTAACCTCCTAATGGCTTTTTGTGCTCCAAGTATCTCCTTCCTTTAATGCATCCTTCACTTAGATAACAAAGTGATTTTCTTAAAGAAAAGATCAACCTGTTTCACCTTCTATTCAGTAACCCTTATGGCTCCCTATTGTATACAGGATCAAAGTCCTGTTTGGTGTTTAAAGTCCTATACAACCTGGTCCCTTATTATTATTTTTTCCACTTTTCTTACATGCTATTCACTTCCACACATTCTGTGATGTAGCCATATTGGTCTACCTGCTATTCTTCACACAGGACAAATGCTGTATATTATTGCTTTGCTTCTGTATGCCTTTGCACTTGTCCTCCATGCCTGGAGTACTGTTCTCACTCTTCTACCTCAGATTGCTTGACTTCTTTTAAGACTCAATTCAAATCCCACCTTCTGCAGATTGTTTTTCCTACTCTATCTTGCTACTAATGCCTCTCCCCTGAGATCACCTTCCACCTGCTCTGTATATATCTTGTGTATGCATAATTATTAACATATTATTTCCCCATTAGAAAAAGAGTTTCTTGAGAGCAGAGACTGTATTTTGCCTTTCTTTGTATTCCCAGGGCTTAGCATAGTACCTGTTAAATGATAAGTGCTTGCTCAATGTTTGTTTATTGACTGAAAAGGAGACAAGCTTAAAAAATGTGTTATTAATTTTTAAATGTTACACATTATTGAAAAGTTATTTATATAAAATGATTATGATTATTCCAAGAAGCTTTGCTCAGTTCAGGTTTTAGTATGGAACCCAAGGCTTCTACCATAACCCAGCCCCACTTGACTCTCCATTAGTTGGTGGCACAGTATATAGAGTGCTGGGCTTTAAATTATAAAAACTCATCTTCATGAGTTCCAATCTGGTTTCTGACACTTGGTAGCTGTGTGACCTTGAGCAAATCACTTAACCCTGTTTGCCTCAGAATTCTCTCTGTAAAATGAGCTAGAGAAGGAAATGGCATCTAGGAAATCACTCTGGTATCTTTGCCAAGAAATGGGATCACAACGAGTTGGACATGGCTGAAATGACTGAACAACAAATATGGGTAGGTATAGCATCTCCTCCATTTTGAATGCCTCTGTGGCTACTGCTAGAACTAATATGACATTACCAATAACTTTGGTCAAGCAATTTATTTGGTTTTTGCTTGTAGGCAACTCAACAGAATCCTTTGCTGTTCTTTCTATTGTTATTGAGAGAGAAATTCAGATTATGGAATATGGGTTAAGATGACTAATCAATATAATGGTACCTATTTGATCTTCATGATTATTATGAGTTAGCAGGGTATACTGGAGAGTACCTCAGTATTAGCATTGGGAAGTCCTGGATTCAAGTTCTGCTTTACATGTATCTTGTCTCTATGAGCGTGGACGTGTCACTTTATCTTGCAAATAAATACTTTTTCCTTCATTATTGCCCAAAGCCACTTCTTAATATTGTAAATTATAGAGGAATAACATCCACATTAGGAAAGAAAAGTCTTTGCCAGTGTTCCTACACCAATGAAACAACACAAAAAGTGTGTTCTTAGTAACACAATGTAACATGTATAATATATAGTAGACAAAACATATGTGTATACATATATATGCACACATGCATGCATATATTCTGTTATTTCATTGGGAACTTATGGCCAAGAAACTTCTTTCCTAATAGATAAATAGACACGTATAGATATGTATGTATATTTGCATGATATTGTTGTCATAATTTCTACTTGAATGCATACATGTTTAGATGTCACATATAGATTATAACATCAATATCTTACATTTAAAGTCAACATATATATATAGAAATATGTATATATGTATGTATATGGTCAACTTTCCGAAGGATTTTGAAGTCTGTTGTATCAATCAATAAACATTTGTTTAAAGCTTACATAGTAAACATTGGGTCATAGTGAGTAGGCATACTAACAATATCAGGAACATTTAAGTTCAAATCTTGTCCTGGATTCTTTTTAACTGTGTGATCATCTAACTACTCATAGCCACCATTTTCTCATTTGTAAAATGGAGATAATAATAGGACCTATCTCCTGTGGCTGTTGTAAGGATCCAATCAGATAACATGTAAAGTGCTTTGCAAACCTTAGTTATTCTTAATAGTATTTTATTTGTCCAAATACATGCAAAGATAGTTTTCAGCATTCACCTTTGCAAAACCTTGTATCTGGAATTTCTCTCCCTTCCCTCCCTTTCCTGATAGCAATCAATCCAATAAAGGTTAAACTTGTGCAATTCTTCTAAACATTTCCATATGCATCAAATTGCAAAAGAAAAATCAGATCAAAGAAGGAAAATGAGAAAGAAAAAACAAACAAGCAAAAAACCAAACAACTATCAAAACAAAAGGTGAAAATGCTATGCTTTGATCTACATTCACTTTCCACAATCCTCTCTCTGGATGTGGATGGCACTTTTCACCCCAAGTCTATTGGAATTGCCTTGAATCACCTCATTGTTGAAAAGTGCCAAGTTTATCACAGTTGATCATCATATAATCTTGTTACTGGATACATTGTTCTCTTGGTTCTGCTCACTTAGCATCAGTTCATACAAGTCTTTACAATCTTTGCTGAAATTAGCCTGCTCAGCATTTCTTTTAGAACAATAATATTCTATTACAATCATATATCATAACTTATCCAGTCATTCTCCAACTGATAGGCATTCACTCAGTTTCCAGTAACTTGCCACTACAAAAGGCTGCCACAAACATTTTCACGTGATCTCTTTGGGATACAGTCCTATAAACAATAGCTATTAAAGGCAACCATAAGCACGGTGGATTGAGCTGCTGGATCTGGAGTGAAAAAGACTTGAGTTCAAATCTGACCTCAGACTCTTAACAGCTACATGACCCTTGGCAAGTCATTTAACCTTTATTTGCCTTAGTTTCCTCTACTGTAAAATGGACATAATAATAGCATTTTCTTGTGGAGTTCAAACAGGATCATATCTGTATAGTGCTTAGCACAATGCCTGGCACATAGTAAGTGCTTAATAAATGCTCGTTCTCTTCCTTACTAGGCAACATGCTATATCCTCATAGCCATCTTATGAGATATTCTTTATTCAGTTAATGGACAATGTCGAGTATTTACTCTGGACAAGACACTACAAAAGTGTCCATTTGTACATTTGGGCAGGGAGTAGGATATACAAATATAAATAAACAAATGGCAGGACCACAAGCTTGACCCCAGTCTCCTGATTCTTACCCTCATGCTTTTCTTTTAGAGCACATTATCTTGATTCTGTGATTCCACAATATATACCTAGACATCCTTACAGCAGGATCACCCAACCCTGTTAGAGTTCTGACGTCTTGGTATCCAGAGCACAAACTACCCTGTGGCAGTGTGGAAGGTACTAGGCTGCTCTGCAGTGTCTTCATTTGCCTGTGAAGGAAGGTAACAGAGCTGGGTTAGGGATTTTAGTGTCATTTTTTACCTGGTAACTATACAGTAAATAACAAGTTGTTTTTCTTCCTCCTCAATATATGGTTGGTTGAATTTTCCACTAGTGGATGTGAAACCCATGCTGTAAATAATTTTTCAGTATAAATGGTGTGAGGAGGACCATGGTGGAGAGAACACACTTGGTGTTTCAACATCAGTTGACATTCAAGGCATAGAAACAGAGGAACAATAGCATTAGATTCAATACCATGAATGCTTAGCACATCAAGAAGCCATGTTCCCACCATTTATCCATAGTCTCATTTTGTTGCAAAAATCTTGGTGAGCAGTTTCCAAAATAAATAATGCAAATAAGTACTTGTCACTTCAGATCCCAACAATTTAGTTGTCAGGCAAGTTCCCAGAATCCCTTCCTTTCTCTGCCATTTTCTGAAAATACAGTGTATGCTTCAGCCCAGAAGAGAACTCTTTCCCGCCGATCTTGTGCCTGCTACCCTGCCCACCCACCACAATTCCATGACATCAGTGTTTCCTTAGTAACTCAAGGACTTCAAAGGAGAAAGGAGATGGAGGAGACAAAGAATGGGGAGAATTCGCTTAAAATTCCATCTGTGAGGGCCTGTAAAGATTTCATAGGCTCTGATTTGGGGAGTTCAGTCAGCTTCAGGAACTGCTGAGCCTAAGGCAATAATAAAAGTTCAGAGGTGTTGTTCTTTTTTCCTTTCTCCCACTTTCCTTTGTTCTGACTCCCCAGGTTTTATGTAGTCAGTGCACACAGACTAGTGTGTATGTATGCCTGTGTGTGTGAGCTTTATATTGTTTACTTTTTCTCTGAGAATATAAAAAATCAAATCAATGCTACCTTTGCTGATGTGAAGGAAACTTGCAATCTCTGAGATACCAAAGGCCAAAATCCCCTTCCCTGACCTCCATCCCTACCTATATGTTGTGTACCCCTATTAGAATTAAAATTCTTGAGGGCATTAGGGCAGTAAAAACATACTAGATATTATTGCAATTAGTATTAATTATAATAATAATGTTTATTATCTAGCAGTAGTAGCATTCCCAGTATATAGTATAATAATATATAATGACACATAGGAGGTGTCTAATATATTACTTTTCCTTCTTTATCTCTAACTCATTTTTAAATTGATTACAAGCCTGTAATGTATCTTTCATCAAAAGTGATGTCTAATTCTAATAGATTTGTGATAGGAAGTGCCATTCACATCCAGAGAGAGAATTATGGAAACTGAATGTGGATCAAAGCATACTATTTTCACCTTTTTGTTGTTTGTTTGCTTGGTTTTTTTCTTTCTTGTGCTTGTTTCCTCTTTGATCTGATATATTAGATACCTACTATGTATCATTAACTATACTATATACTGATGAATATGAAAGTATAATTTTTAATAATAGTTTTTATTTTCAAATTTGTATTTCCAAAATACAAAATACATGCAAAGATAGCCTTCAGCATTTACTTCTGTAAAACCCTACGTTCCGAACTCTTCTTCATTCTTTTCCCTCATTCCCCTCCCTTAGACAACAAGCAATCTACTATAAGTCAGACATGCAATTCCTTTAAACATATTTCCATACTTATTTTGCTATACAAGAAATATCAGATCAAAAAGGAAAAAAATGAGAAAGAAAACAAAAAGCAAGCAAACAACAATAAAAAGGTGAAAATAGTATGTTGTGATCCAAATTCAGTCCTCACAATCTTCCTTCAGGTGCAGATGGCTTTCTCAATCACAAGTCTGTTGGCATTGGTCTGAATCACCTCACTGCTGAAAAGAGCCATGTTCATCACAGTTGATCATTGTATAATCTTGCTGTTGCCGTGTACAATGCTCTCTTGATTCTATTCACCTCTATTAGCATCAGTTCATGTAAGTCTTTCCAGGACCTTCTGAAATCATCCTGCTGATCATCTCTTATAGAACAATAATATTCTATAATATTTATATGCAATAACTTCTTCAGCCATTCCCCAAATGATGGGCATCCACTCACTTTCCAGTTTCTTGCTGCTACAAAAAGGTCTGCTACAAACATTTTTGCATATGTGAGTCCTTTTCCTTTTTTATGATCTCTTTGGGATACAGACCTAGTAGAGACACTGCTGGATTAAAGAATATGCACAGTTTGATAGCCCTTTGGGCATAATTCCAAATTGCTCTCCAGAATGGTTGGATCAGTTCACAACTCTACCAACAATGTATTAGTATCCCAGTTTTCCCACATTCCTTCCAACATTTTACTTTCTTCATCTGATTGTTCAGATTCTTTAACCACTTATTAATTAGAGAATAGCTTATATTCTTATAAAGTTGAGTCAATTCTCTATTTTAGAAATGAGGCCTTTATTAGAACCTTTGGATGTAAAACTGTTCCCCAGTTTTCTGCTTCCCTTCTATTCTTGGCTGCATTGGTTTTGTTTGTACAAAACCTTTTTCATTTAATATAATCAAAATTGCCCATTTTGCATTTTATAATGTTCTCTAGTTCTGCTTTGCCCATAAATTCCTTTCTTCTCCACAAAACTAAGAGGTAGACTATCCCTTGTTGTCTTAATTTGCTTATAGTATCACTCTTACATATAAATCATGAATCCATTTTGACCTTATTTTGATATAGGGTGTTAAATGTTGGTCAATGCCAATTTTTTGCCATACTATTTTCCAATTTTTCAGCAATTTTTGTCAAATAATGAATTCCTATCTCAGAAGCTGGAGTTTAACCTATTTTGCTAATCAACTACTCTATTTTTAGTCATTACCAAATGGTTTTGATGACCACTGCTTTATAAGAGTCTTAAGTCAGGTACAGCTAAACCATCTTCATTTGCATTTTTCCATTAATTTCCTTGAACTTCTTGACCTTTTGTTCTTCCAGATGAATTTTTTTAGCTCTATAAAATAATTTTTTGACAGCTTGATTGTATGACACTGAATAAGTAGATTAATTTAGGTAGAATTATTATCTTTATTATATTAACTCAGACTACCTATGAGCACTTCTTCCAACTGTTTAGATCTAACATTATTTGTGTGGAAAGTGTTTTGTATAGTTCCTGATTTTGTCTTAGCAGGTAGACTCCAAAATATTTTATATTATTTACAGTAATTTTAAATGGAATTTCTCTTTGTATCTCAAGCTGCTGAACTTTGTTGATAACATATAGAAATGCCAAACATTTATGTGGATTTATTTTGTATCCTGCAACTTTGCTAAAGTTGTTAATTTTTTCTAGTAGGTTTTTGGTTGGTTCTCTAGAATTCTCTAAGCATACCATCATATCATATGCAAAGAGTGATAATTTGGTTTCTTCATTACCTGCTTTAATTCCTTTAATCTCTTTTTCTTCTCTTATTGTTAAAACTAACATTTCTAATACAATACTAAATAGTAACAGTGATAGTGGGCAACCATGCTTCTCTCCTGATCTTAATGGGAATGCTTCAAATTTATCCTGAACATGGAAAAATGCTTAGAAAACTATGCCTATTTAACCTCTATTGGATTGCTTGCTCCCTTGTGGGAGGAGGGGGTAAGGAAGGGAGAGAAGGAGAAAAAGGTTTTGCAAAGATGAATGTTGAAAACTACCTTTGCATGTATTTGGAAAAATAAAATACTAGTTTTAAAAAAGAA
This sequence comes from Myrmecobius fasciatus, assembly GCA_023553655.1. Classification (NCBI taxonomy): domain Eukaryota; kingdom Metazoa; phylum Chordata; class Mammalia; order Dasyuromorphia; family Myrmecobiidae; genus Myrmecobius; species Myrmecobius fasciatus. Next base: position 142,601 of record JAJPUD010000522.1, read on the forward strand.
ATGATGTCTCTTTTCATGACTTTTTTGTAGAAACTGGCTCCCAAATACCAAAGGTTCTTCTTAACTAAAATTTTATTTGAAATATAAAGGTGATAATCAAGGCACTCTCACATTTAAAACTTTTCATGAAAGTCAGTTATGAGAATTGGACTAGGCTAGCAGGAAGAATCTATGTAAGGCTTACTATCTCTGGCATGGGAGTGCTATGATTAGTGCTCTATTTTGAGGCACCTGTGTTGCAGGTCTTATATAAATATATAATATATATATATATATATAATATATAATAATAATACATAATAAAAATAAATATATAGCTTAGAGTCAGGAAGACCTGAGTTAAAATTTGACTCTTGATACTGGTTAGCTGTATGACCCTGGGCTAGTCACTTAATCCTGCTTGTCTAAGTTTCTTCAGCTATAAAATGAACTGGAGAAGGAAATAGCAAAACCATTGCCATTTCTGCCAAGAAAACCCCAAATGGGTCATGAAGAATTGATCACAACTAAAATACCTGAACAACAAAGTTCTTTAGATATGAAAAAGAACTACATCCCTCTAGTGATTTTACTGTATCCTTTTTGTAGTGTTTACAATAAGATTTAGGTAAGAATTGCTCAGGATTAGGTATGCAGTAGCTGTAATCTGTGTCATCGCACAGTACTGCATCCATAGTAATAAGAACAAATATACATAATGTTGAATCAGAAATATCAGCTTTGATGCATTTGCACCTGCATTTCCAAGTCTGAGATACAATTGCACTAAAACACTAGCCAGGAAGAATTCTGTATTCTTCAATTCTTTATGGAGAAAATTTTCTCCTGCCTACTTTGTTAAGGAAAGCATCATAGCATAGGAAAGAGTTTGAGTTCTCCTTATTCTTCTGTCTTTTTAACATGTTTGGCAGAGTTGGTGAGAATACTGTAACTTTCTCAGGGTGTGATAAGGATGGTATCATTATCGTGGAAGGAGCTCAGGTCCTGGAGTCAGAGGCTTTGGGTTTAAATCCCATCTCTGATTTCTTCTTCTTTTTTTTTCTAAGAACAATCAGGATTAATTGACTTGCCCAGGGTGACACAGCTTGTAAGTGTCAAATATCTGAGGCCATACTTGAACTCAAATCCTCCTGACTTCAGGGCTAGTGCTCCATGCATTGAAGCATCTTACTGCCCCTACCTTTCAATCTATATGAGAGAAGTCATAACCTTTCTGGAACTCTGAATCCTCATTTGTAAAATGAGAGGGTTTGGCTAGCTGGCTTGGTGCTTTCTAGCTTTGGATCAGAAGCATTTAACATTGTGTCTATTCTTAAAACAGTATTTTGATAACTGTATTTTAATAGTTGATTTCATTGCAGTCCTATATATTTATACTTTTTAAAATATTCTTTTTAAAGTAATATGTTGAATTTGTTATATACATTTGTTTAAAAGTGAAAAGTATGGAACAGTGCTTCACAATTTCATACACAATTCTATTTTTAAACATATTTATTTCTGAATTTAAAAAATAAAAGAATAGAAAAATATAATGGAACATAAAAGTGCAAATCTATTATGTACTACTTGCTATTTATTTTAAATATATTATATATGTAACATGTGATAAATATTATATATTATAAGTAAATAATATATAATATATGAATTTTGTAATATAACAATAATATAAATATATACAGTTATCATGTGATTTAAAAAATAATTTAAAATATTATGAGAAGTTCTGAGAAAACTGCCAAAGGAATCCATGACACAAAAAATCTGATGAACCACTGTGTAAAACTATGATTCCATGATTTCCTTTCCAAAAACTGTTTTATATCCTCTAGCTGGCTTTTCATGTCATCCAAAATTTTTGATTGGATGAATTTGCCAAGTTTTCACACCGCTATGCTGTGTTGCTACTATTCAGACATTTCAGGTGGGTCCAGTCCCATTTTGGAATTTTCTTAGCAAAGATACTAGCATACTTTGTCATTTCCTTCTCCAGTAAATTTTACAAATGAGGTAACTGAGGCAAATAGGGCCAAGTAATTTGTGCAGTCATACATCTAGTAAGTATCTGAAGCCAGATTTGAACTCAGGAAGATGAGTCCTCCCAATGCCAGGTCTGGAATTCTATCCACTGTACCATCTAGTTGCTAGCCAGATGATTCTGGAAAGGTATAAAGATGGACCTCACCTATTGTCCTGTTGATATTGCAGCTAGAGAATACAACTTCCTTCCCATAATTCTCCATCTCACTTTAGTTGTTAGAGGGAAATAAGTTGTGGGAAGTATGCTAATTAATTAGAGCTTCCAGGAAGTATGAGGCACACTATCACTACTGATCCTCACAAGATCCTTATGTAGTAAAGAAGAAATAGAATAAATCATTCACTTTACAGAGAGAAGAAACTAAGGTACCAAAACATGGAACCAAGAAACAAAAGTGGGATGCTTTGACTGCTCCCTTGAGTGCTTTATTCACTGGAACAGAAAAAGGAAGGAGCACTCCTTAAGGGAGTGCAATAACAAAACAGATTCATTCCATAGGTTTCAACCAGGTCTGTCTTCTTAAAAAAAAAAGGTTGGGGGGATTTAGGAGATATTTGGAAATATGGGGACATGAGCTTTAAAGTGGGAGATGGTGATGTAGCTAGATAGCACACCTGGGAACTTTCCCCCAACTCACCTCCAAATTCTCATGCAGAGAACAACAACAAAACAAAACAAAACAAAACAAACAAACAAACAAAAAAAAAAAAAAAAAAGCCTTGCTCCAGCCTGTCCCAGAGACACCTGTTTAATGTCTCCAGTGGGGCAGGGCATTGCTCATCCTCCAGCTATGCAGATGAACTTCCTTGTAAAGGCAGACTTGCCAATGTTCCCAGAAGGGATCTGTTTTTTTGTTTTGTTTTGTTTTTTGTTTTGTTTGTTTTTTTTAATTAAAAAAATTATGTTTATTTACTCAGAGCATGGCTTCTCTTAATACACTTCTACAAACTTGTCCCCTTTCTTTTGAAGGAACCATTCCTTTTATACATTTGATTTGGGAATCACTCAGAGTAATATTTAAGTACCAGAATTCCTGTTAGTTCTTCAGATTCCTGCCTTTGGACAACAAATAGTTGAAATCTGAGAAGCAAGTCATAGGACTACCCAGAAAAAACTAGATTCAAATCCCACCTCTGAAACTTTTAGACACCTTTGAGAATTTTTCTATTAGAGAATAATTTTTATTTTTATTCACTTGTATCAAATCCCTAAATATCTTTTCTCTATGTATATAGCTATATATTTATGTACAATTGACTGTTTTCCTTCTAATTCTACCTACATTGTATGACTATAGATATGTGTTTGTATCTGTTTATCCATTTATATGTCTACATATAGGTAGGTATATACAAAATATTTAGAGATTTGATAGAAATGAATAAGGAAAAGTCTTCTCTAATAAATTATCTCTAATATCAAATTTCTCTGATAAAGTTAGATACAGAAATACTTACATACACACAAAATGTATAACATGCATATATTTATATAAGCTATTTAGTGATTTACTACAAGTAAATAAGACAGAGCCATTTTCTAATAGATATAGTCTCTGATTTCTAATTTCTCTGATATGCATGCATATATATGTCTCCATACCCATATGTATATCTTTTATCAGAGAAACTTATTGTAAGAATTTTCCCCTAGTTGGCTGTTTTCCTTTACATACACATACAGAGACATAAATACATATAGATGACTATTTTCCTTCTAATTCTAGCTATATTGTACTACTATAGATATATTTGTATTATTTATCCAATTATATGTCTACATAAATGTAGGCAAATACACAATATTTAGAGATTTGATAGAAATGAATAAAGAAAAGTCTTCTCTAATAAATTGTCTCTAATATCAAATTTCTGTGATAAAGTTAGATACAGAAATACTTATATACACACAAAATGTATAACATGCATACATTTATATAAGCTACTTAGTGATTTATTACAAGTGAATAAGAGAACCATTTTCTTTTTTTTATTAAAGCTTTTTATTTGTATAACATATGTATGGGTAGTTCCCCAGCATTGATCTTTACAAAGCTTTCCATTACAAATTTTACCCCCAGTCCTCTCCCCCCCCAGATGGCAGGAAGTCCACTACATGTTAATAATGTTGAAATGCTTGAGAAGTTATGCAAGAAAAATCCTATATACAAAAAAAAAAAAAAAGAATCAGAGAAAGGCAACACAATGCAAGCAAATGTCAATAGAGATCATGAAAATGTTACATTGTGGTCCATATTTCATTTCCCTCTCTCTGGATGTATATGGTTTTCTTCAGTGAACAACTGGAACTGGTTTGAGACAATTCTTTGTTGCAGAGAGCCATGTCCATCAGAATTGATCATCATGTAATACTGTTGTTGCTGTGTATGATGATCTCCTGGTTCTGCTCGTTTCACTCAGCATCAGTTCATGCAAGTCTCTCCAGGCCTCTCTGAAATCGTCCTGCTGGTCGTTTCTTACAGAACAATAATATTCCATAACATTCATATACCATAATTTATTCAGCCACTCTCCAATTGATGGGCATACCTTCAGTTTCCAGTTTCTAGCCACTACAAAAAGGGCTGTCACAAACATTCTTGCACATGTGGGTCCCTTTCCCTCCTCTAAGATCTCTTTGGGATATAAGCCCAGTAGAAACACTGCTGGGTCGAAGGGTATGCACAGTTTGATAACTTTTTGAGCATAGCTCCAAATTGCTCTCCAGAATGGCTGGATCTGTTCACAGAGAACCATTTTCTAATAGATATTTGTCTCTGGTTTCAAATTTCTCTGATATGCATACATATATATGTATATCTTTTATCAGGGAAACTTATTGTAAGAATTTCCCCCCTAGTTAACTGTTTTCCTATACAAATACAGAGAAATCTTTGGTTTATTTTGGTACCCAGAAGATGAGGAGGTGCAATTTCATTGGACATGGCGTCCTATCTTCCTCAAGATTTCCCCCTTTCCCTTCCTCCTCCCCCAATTCTGAGCCTCGAGAACCTTGAGCATCAGGGTTTCTGAGCCCATCCCAACTTCCTGGGTTTCCTCTTCTGGGGAGGACCCAGCCCCAGGACCCAGAAGAATCCCAACCTTCCCGGGAGCCATGTTTGGATGCCTCACTATCACTCACTTTTGAACAAAGCACCTTGCTATCATGGTGACAGTCATTACAACAACTCACAGATGAGAGAGAGCAGATTTGGTTCCATGGCAAGCCTCACTACTGATGTTGCAAAATGACTTCTGCACGATGGAAGAAACACCAGAAGGGCTTCTGTGGAGCTCCAGCCAACATGCTGAGCTTCAGCATACATTCAGGTTGGCCCAGGGAGGAAAAGGACTGGTCTCTTAGGACAGAGGGTGGGTTGGACAAGATGTCAGAGGGGGTCCAATAGGGCAGGTGGGACACTACCACATGGGGGAAAGGGTGGGGGGGGGGAGGACAGGGAGGTTCTCTGGGGATTTCCAGACCAGGGCAACACACAGGTATTTTTGGATGAGTCAGTCTTCTGATAGCAGCTTCTGAGTCCTGGCCTGGCCTCCTCCCACTGTTGTCACTTGGGTGGGCAGCATGGGATGCTTGAAGGGGAATCTTGGTCTGTTGTGACACAAAGAGAGAAGCGCTAGTGTCCCCAAAATTTGGTGAAAAGAGATTGGGTCAAAAATTTTTTAAAAGTCAAATTCTGCTACATCTGGCCAGGCAGGTTTCTCCCTGCTCCCCCCACTCCTACCCCTTTCTCTTTTTTTCTGTACTTTTTTTTTTGCTGAGGCAATTAGGGTTAAATAACTTGCCCAGGTTACACAGCTAGGAAGTGTTAAGTATCTGAAGTCAAATTTGAACTCAGGTCCTCCTGACTTCAGGACTTCACCACTCAGCTGCTCCCTCTGTACTTTTAAGAACAAGGAGGTCACTCACTCAATCTGTCAGTCAGCAAGCACTTATTAAGTATTTAGTCTACGCCAGCCACTGTGCTAAGCACTAAGGATAAAACTATAATAAATGAAAGAATCCTTTCTCAAAACAAGTTTACATTTTGATTTAAGTGAGCTGATGGAATTGGGAATGGAGACAATCATTTCAGAAAGCAATGTGGTAATTCCTTTCATGTATGCATTGTTGCCAAGTTTCCTTCCCACTCCCAAGCTCTGTAGGTTGTGATGATGTACAATTAGAGCTGGAAAGCTCTTTGTATCCTTTTTCTCAGTTATTCTTTACTGGGACTAAACTCTAGAAATATCATTAAAAGATGTAAATAACATTTTAACTGTATTACTCATAACTATAAAAAAAAACTGGAAACAAATTTAGTGTCCAGTGATTGGAAAATGGCTAACGACATTGAAGTTTTGGAATGGAGTGGAATGTTATATTATTAGATTCAAGAAGTACAGAGAATACAAAGAAATATGGATGGTCTTTTATGATTTATATTATAATAGCTAGCATTTATATAACACTTTAAGATTTGCAAAGTATTTTACAATTATCTCATTTGATCTTCACAGCAATCCTGAGAGGTAGGTGTTATTATTATCTCCATTTAACAGATGAGAAAACTGAGGCAGGGGATGATTGTGACTTTGCCCAGAGTCACACAGCTAGTAAGTGATGTGTGTGTGTGTGTGTGTGTGTGTGTGTGTGTGTGTGTGTGTGTGTGTGTAGGACTGCATTGTTAGAAGGGGTTTCATATCCAGGGGTTTCCTTGATCAATGAAATCACATACTCAGTCCCTATACTATCTTATTGAATTGTTTTCACTTATGGTTACTAAGTGAAGAATAAACAAAAGAATAAGTCCATGGAGATGTAGGATCCTTGGTATGGGCTGTTTTAACACTGCCCACTCAGTAGGAGAGGTGCTGAACTTTCTGCCTGGCACACAACACAGAGATAGACGCACAGTAGTTACGACACATCCCTGTAGGATGGAATCAGATACGTTCTATGTGCCTGTCAAAAGGAAGGAAAGCAACAACAGATCTAGGCTTCCTTAGATCAACTTCAGTCTGAAAGAGTGACCACTGTGCTGCCCCAAGAACAAAGCTAAAGGTGAGCTAATGGTGATGTCAACCTCTCCCCAATCCAAATCAATTTGCAGAGAATTAAAGAATTTCAGAGTTGGAAGGACACTTGGAGAGCCATAGGTTTGTAGCGTTTAGAGTTAGCTTTTGATTCACTTATAAGTATTAATGAAGGAAGATAATGGGGTTGGGGCAACTAGGTAGGGCAAACCTGGAGTCAGGAGGACCTGAGTTCAAAGCTGGCCTCTGACACTTACTAGCTATGAGACCTGAGCAAGTCATGTTACCCCATTTGCCTCCAAATAGAAGGAGGAGGAAGAAGAAGAGAAGGAAGAGGAGGAGATGATGATGATGATGATGATGATGATGATGATGATGATGGGCCTTAAGTGACATGGGAAGTAGCATGGGACAGGGAAAATACTATTGACTTTGGAGCCTAGGGATCTGATCTTGATTTCCAATAGGTACTTTCTTGACCTTGGACAGGACCTTGGACATCTCATTTAATTTCTCTGAACCACAGGATCTTCATCTATAAAAGAAGGTTAGACTAGAAGGCCTTTAATGTTCTTTCTAATCCTAGATGTATCATCTATGACTTGTCAAGGGTCACAGTGAAACTGAAAATGGCTGTTCCTGTGGACCTCATCACCCTTTTTTCATTCTCATTTTAATTCTCTATAACAATGTGAGAAATATCCAAATATATTCCAAAGCATAGAGGCCTGGCCATTAGGCCAAAATCTGGGTTCAAAAGCTGCCTTTAACACATATTGATTTTGTGACTATGGATAAGTCACTTAACCTCTTAGAGTTCTAGGTAACTCTAAGAGTATGAGTTTCAGGAAAAGGATTGATTTGAATTGGTAAAGAGAATTTCTATACCTAATAGCTCCTTAATCAAATCGCAGATTTGCACCCTATCACCTATTTTTCTTCTATCAAGTTCTGAATTTATTATCTAAAGATTTCCTCTTCTGAAGAGCAATGGAATGGTCTAAAGTTTAGGAAGCCAGTAAGAAAGAAAGGAGACAAGCATTTATTAAGTAGTTACTATATTCCAGGCAATAGAATTAAGAGCTTTAAAATTATTATTTTATTTAATCCTCATATCAACTCTGGGAAGTAGTTTTGAGTAAATTAAGGAGGAAAGAGGCTAAGTGACTTACTTTACATAGATAGTAAGTGTCTGAAGACAATGCACTAGCAGCTGCTTGTAGGGAAGCAGAAACCTTAAATAGCTAGTGTTTGAATTATCAAGAATTGTCATATTAGGTTTCTAGATTATTCAGATAAAAGTTAGTTCTTTATAATGAGCTGAGTACCCATATTACCTCCTATGGAAACTCATATCTATTAATTAGGAACATGCTTCATCTATGGATTTTCATGTATTTCATGTATGACTTTTATTGTAACATGACTTGTTATTACCCAAATCCAAATATATCATGTCATATCACATGCTCTAAAAGTCAAAAGCTGCATCCAGGTGAAGTCAGCTCTAATATGATTGGTAACTGGTCTCCCTGACTCCTAATATTAATGTTATACAGGTTTTCTGTCTGACTGTGCCTGTTTATGTTATACTTTCATCTATAAGAGTTGTAATCTCTACCTGTCATCTAGGGGCAGGGGGTGGGGAGAAGGAGGGGAAAAGCTTGGAACAAAAAAAAAGTTTTTTGCAAAGGTCATTGTAGAAAAAAATCACTCATGTTTTATAAATAAAAAGCTTTTAATTTAAAAAAAAAGAGTTGTAATCTCATTTCCAAAGTATTTAACAGAAACAAGAAAAACTATAAGCACCAGGAGGAAAGTACATTGCTCAAGGGTGAACATCAAATATTTTATTTATTCAACAAACAAGTGTCAAAACATTGATATTAATGAGTATGTTCAGACATGGGCACATCATATACAACACACACTGTAGGAGTTTTCTCTTGCTGATGTGGATGAATAAAGCTAAAATCTTGCCATAGGTTGTTATAAAAGAATAAAACTAGACCTACAGTGGAATGATTTGGGCTTTGTTCAAGAGTACTGAAATTGAAGGATAGGCTTCTCTGCCTGTCTCTTGGTGCCTCGCTTCCCATTCCATCCCATGTTCCTTGATAATTGACTCCCTTTTCTCCATTGCTTTCTAGGTGTGGAAGGTTAGGAACACTTTTCATGCTATGGCTTCTGGGGCTGAACTCTGTCAGCCATCCTGCCACCCAACTGACTGACCTTTCTATATACTGCTCACCTTTCTACAGTTTCAATTGAACTTGCCGCTGGAACTAGAATTTCTAATCATAGATCTTCAAGGTAAAAAATGATAATGAGACAATAGGAAATAAGTTTTGTCTGAACTTCTTCACGTGAAAGGGATTTAGGCAGCTGGCTAAGCATATTTTGAAAAAAATAATGAATTCTCTCACTTAAATGCTAAATGTTTAAAACTCATAGTGCAAAATACCTGGTTTCATTGATGTTGAGGACCCCCCACTTCCCCTGAAGATTTAGTCTCTTTTATGCTATAATAAACCATTTCTTGAGTTTTCATCACCACCCCAAATTACTTTTTGGGGGTGTCTCTCTAATTTTAGCTAAACCAGGCATAGAAATACATTCACTAGACCCTTACTTAAAACCTCTGTAGCTTGCTAAGTATGAGAACCTGTACTCTGTTAGCACCTATGGCAACTTAGGCTCTATCCCATCACACAATGAATCATCTAAGGAAGACTTCAATGGTGTTGTCTACAACTCCCTTTTAATATATGCCAACAAGACATCAAGAAATACTTTACTGACCATCTCATTCTGTAACTAGTGACCAGCAGGACTGTCACTGTTTCCAAATAGATCAGTAGTCTCAGAGGAATCAATACTTCTGAGGAATGGGCAGTATTGGTTTGCATTTTCTACATAGACACTATCCATTCAGGAATACTAGTAATGAGACCATTACCTTTGGAGAATGAGTCCCTTATGTATTCTGACAGGGCTGTGGACCAAAAAGCAGTGATTCATCTTCAAATTATGCCCTCCTGCTTAGTATTCACAGCAGCTGTCTCAGTTACATATTCTCTCTTGATGGGAGGAAGAGACAGAGAACATAAGGGACTGAAGCCAAGTAACCCAGACCCTGAGCTCGCCGTGATATTCCCTGTTTCAGCAGGATATTTTGTAACCCAATTTGTTCCTCAGGACATTGTCACTGGAGGACTAATGTGTTTTGAATGCAAACCAAATAACCTTGAGATGTTTGGAGTCCCTTGTTTGGACAGCATTTCTGCAGACAGCGGTAATACATTAATTGCCCATTCTTGGCAAAGACCAACCTCACTGAAACCGTTCCTCTTTTTTGGATTGAATCTATTGGTTCTTATCTCAAGGACACAGGGATTAGAAGATCTGGATGATAATTTCTGACCAGGCCTCTGACTCATAATCAGGTTATTGTTTATTGTCTCTGTTTCAGATTCTCCAGCTTCTCACTTTTTACCCACCAGACTCAGTGATAAAAGACTGTGAGGTCCTCGAGGGCAGGAACCTTTCTTTGTTCAGTTTTATATTCCTCTGTCCTTCCCTTCCCTCTCCTTCTCCCTCTTTCTCTCCCTCTTCCTTTCCTTCTCCCTCTCTCTCTCTCCCTCTCCCTCTCCCTTTCTCTTTCTCTTTCCCTTTCCTTCTCTTTCTCCTTCTCCCTCTCCTTCTTTTCATTTTCCCTCTCCCTCTCCCTCTTCTTCTCCCTCTCCCTTTCCTTTTCCCTTTCCCTCTCCCTCTCCCATACCTTCTCCCTCTTCCTTTCCCTTTCCCTCTCCTTCTCCCTCTTTTTCTCCCTCTCCCTTTCCTTTTCCTTTTCCTCTCCCTCTCCCGTACCTTCTCCCTCTCCCTTCCCCTTTCCCTCTCTTTCTCTGTCTCCTACCTCTCCCTCTCCTTTTCCCTTTCCTTTCCCTTTCCCTCTTCTTTTC
>JAJPUD010000522.1:155998-172053 GCA_023553655.1 Myrmecobius fasciatus
TTCCTTCCTTCCTTCCTTCCTTCCTTCCTTCCTTCCTTCCTTCCTTCTTTCCTTCTTTCTTTCCTTCCTTCTTTCTTCTCTTCCCCCCCTCTTCCTATCATTTATTTATCGATTTTGAGGATGCGGCATATCAATGCAGGACAGAAGTAGGTACAGGTGACTTTTCTTCCACTTTGAAAGTTAAATTCTCTAGGAAAATTCATCATTAGGACTGTCTGAAATACATCAAGTAAAAATTGATTGAATCAGTACCTTTGAAAGGGCATTGAGGAGCTGGACATTGGGGCCTATATATTTTGGACTGAACTGACCTGTATGTGGTGGTAAAATGTGGGGTCTCAGTGGGAAAGGCTTTCCATCTTTCCTGGCACAGAGGTTCTTTTTTTTCAATTTAATAACTTTATTAACAAGACCAACAGAGTATTAACAGCAGGTTATTAAAAAGAATGGTCAAGTTCCAATGATCTTGTGATTAAAAGAGCCATCTACACTCAGAGAAAGGACCATGGGAACTAAGTGTGATTCACAGCATAGCATTTTCATTGTATTCCAATACAAAAATGAATTCTTTTAAAGTTGCCATATTTTGGGATGGATAAATGCATTGAGTAACAAAATAATCCCAGTTTAAAGTTTAAAGCAATGGCAGAAGTTCATTATATGTACATATCCTAGGCCAAGATTGTAATTTCCATGAAAATTGCCCAGTGACCAATCACTGTTTAGAAGATTCAGCTGTAGTGATTAGGATTGATGATGAAAGTCTCCAAAATGAACAGATCAACCATGCCACAATCCAATTCCCTGCACCCCCTACCTTTGCAGGGGTCATTTGAAAATAAATTGTGAGAAAGCTGTGTCTGTTCTGGGTCCTTGCCTTCCCTTAAGCAATTCTGACTTTTTATCTGACTTATTTGTATACATGCCATACCCTTCTTTCCTAGATTGTATACTCTCTAGCTGACAAAACTATAAAATTTTTTAGTCTTTATAACTCAAATATGGATCATTTGCACAAAACTTCTTAATAGTGAAGAGGATAGTGACTCAATGTTTTGTGCTTGTTAAGAGGAAGAATGAACTTGCTTTCTGTTTTGATGGAGGACACAAAATTCCAGACCCCCTTTGGGGAGAGATACATAAAAAAGAACAGATTTTGGGAAGGCAGATATGTAGGGGAAAGCACCCCTTTCCCTTTCAAACATATCCCTGATTTCTGGCTTGCTTCTTTAGAAACTTCAGGCAATTTCTTCTTGCATAAAATTGGGGATTTTCTCTCTCAGATAAGCCAATATTTCTTACTCCTTGTGATGGTCTTTTGAGTAACTATTGATTGGTGGGGAGATACCAAACCTTTTATTATAAGGTTCATGACTTTCTGGTTAAGGGATAGTGATCAGAGAAATAGTTTGAAGCTAAAAGTCATTTCCCCTAGGCCAACAATACATAGGGGAACAGAAAAATAAAATTCTAGTCTGGTAACCCCTCTCAAATGAGAGCTGACTAACCAGACCAGTAGTTCCAATCTTCTACTCACCTCTAAGCAGGAATCAAAATTTCCATTGGAGAGAGATTTATGAAATTCCAGATGTATCTATTCATGTCTTCCAGAGAGTCACATTTAAACAAGCCACTTGTATATATAGATAACCTACATGGACAACATTCATATCTTAGGTTTTACCCATAGGGCTTAGCACAGTACCTTGTGTAAAATAAGAGCTTAACAAATATTTTTTGATTTGAACTAACAAGTGACAAAAAGGTCTCAGTCAATCACTGGATTCCCCAGTGGTAGGTTTTGTTTTTGTTTTTTTCCTATAGAGCCTATGACTCATAGGTTGAGCCCCACTTTCTCTGAGGTTTTTTAAGTCTGAAATTGCCTCAGTATGAAGCAGTGGGTTTGATGACAGCAGAATTGTTTCATCCTTTACACTGTTAGTACCTTCTTTAAATTCAGACATCTTTCAAACTCTGTCTTGCAGACCCCTCTGAAGTGTGTTTATCAGAAGGTTGTTATCTGTCCTGGATCATGTTTTGCCAGCTGTTCCTAGCAGCAGCAGCAGCATATAAAAAATACTCAGACATATGGTTCAGATGCTGGTTTTTTTTAAATATCAGAATAAAATCTCTGTGCAAAGACCTCAAAATTTTAAAAACAAATCAGTGCCTGTTATGTCAGAGTGTTTATTGTTTCTATCCTGGGAACATTTTCTTGGCATCTGGGTTAGATCTTATAGGTGTGTCTAATTGTTTCTAAAGTCACAGCTTTGTGGATTCAAAAAGCCTGCAAAAGAGTCAGTCTCTTCCAGTTGGGGGTTCAAACATAGTATTGGACATGCTTCTCACCTTGGAATAGCTCTGGACCTCTCCTCATTTTTTGGCAGCTAAGCAGAAAGCAAAGGGTTCTTCTTGATCATCTATCCCTTCCCTCAGCATCAGAAGCAGAATTTCTGTATCTTTGAATTCATAAATAATGAACAAGCATCATTCAGAATTGAGCTATTTGTTTATGCTTTTAAGTATTATGGGCAAAATAACATAAAGAAAAAAGAAAGAAAATCATTTAAATTTTTTTAACTATGAGATCCTCTCTAGTTGATGTAATTGGTGTTGAGGTTAGATGGAGGTAAAAGAAAGCTTTCAACAGCAGTGTTTCTGTTGAGATCTAGCAGGCTCATTTTTATAATGGCCAATTAGATATTTTGATATTGTTGTTTTGGACACTTCTAGATTTTATCTGGAGGAAATAGAGAACTCCTATTCTGAGTTGGGAAAAATACCATCACTGGAAAATGAAGAAAATAAGATGGTAGCTGTAACACCATAGTTTCTTCAGGATTTTAGATGTTAATAACGTCAGAAAAATTCACTCTGAAAATGGTATATTCTCATGAGCAATGCCCTAAAATGACAAGATATCCAAATGTCATAACTCAGCTTTCAGGAACTGGGGGATAGTCTTTTTTGAGTATTAATATTCTATCCTAAAGGGGAGAAAAGTCTTCTTGAACTAATAGGGTCTCACTCTTCAAACCTAGCTCTCACCCTGAAGAAATAGCCCAAGGTGTTTAACTTCCTTGCCTCTGATGTTGGCAGCTCCTTCGCAAAGTCCATGGGGGCCCCTTGCTCTGCTCCCTTGGGGTCCCCTTGCACTGCTGATTGTCACAGAAGCTTCATCCTACTTCTCAGATATCATCTCAGAGATAGTGCTAACAGGTACCTGAGTTGGCAAGGTTCATTTCAAGATTTCCTGCAAGTGATAATAATTTACATTTATATAGCTCTTTTGCATCCCTTGCATCTTATTTGAGTTCCCAACAATCCTATGGAAGACAAAGTATAGGAAAACTGAGCCTATTATTCCATTTTACAAATATGGAAAGGAAAGCTATGAAGTATCTTGTCCAATGTGACATGTTCAGTTAATGATCAGTAATCTGACTCATAGTCCAGGACTCTATATATACCACTGCCTCTCCAATATTACAATGTTTTTATCAGCAATAACAATAACAGTAATAACAATAAATATTTTCCCCTCAAAATGAAACTTTAGGATAGTTAACTCCATATAAATGAATTTTAAGTATTTATCCTTACAGATGGGAACAATGTTTTTTTTTTAAATCCAAAATTCCAGATAATCCCCGAATCCTTTTCTTCTGGAAAATGTTATATGTTTTTTGGCAAGGTGGGGAGCAGACCATTCTTCTACAGACTCAGAAGCATAATAGAACCCAAGAAGCCATTTATCATGAAATTTATCATTTACTCCATAAGTTTGAACTCTTTTATATGGGTACTCTCACCAAGGATGCAATCTAAGGATTATCAAACTTTCTCGAGTTTATGGAATTCTTGTTGTCTCATTTATTTTTTTTTTCAGTGTTCCCAGGCTGAAAATGATACATAGTTAGGTCAAAAATTTTAATACCCCATAGAGCCTCTATAAGTGTGCCTTGGTACAGAGCATTAAGGTCACACAGTTTGGGAACCAGGGGTTTATTCAATTAGTCAAGCAAATAAAGTAAGCATCTACTATATTCCAGAAACTATGCTGAGTGCTGTGAATACAAATATAAATATCATTTAATTTTTACTCTCAAGGAGATTACATTCTATGGAGGATAAAATATGTTCATACATACTTGCCCATTCTATGTAACTCTTCTCATATTCTCTCATAAGAGTGACATAAAGGATTCTATCCAAAATGCTGGAAGTTTTCCTTATTTTCCTTTGACATTTGTACCTTAGAGTAGGATGAGAAAGAGCCACGTGAGTATTCAACTCAGAGGTCCAAATAAAACTAAGCCTTATGTTCCTAATTTTATGTGTGTATATATATATTAATTTTTTTCATTACTTTGTTTTTAGGTTTGCATTTTCTCCCTGTCATCTCCTCCTTCCCCACCTTGGGAAAGCAAAAAAGAAAGAAAAATAAAATCCATATTACAAACATATATAATCAAGCAAAACAAATTTCTCTATTAGAATTTTTTAAAGGCCTAATTATGTTTTGCTTAGGCTAACATTAAGTTGAGATGAATTTGCTGAGCAGGCACAAGCTAGGTATTTGGTCAAGGCTTGACAATCTGTCACAGATAAACCACAGAATATTAAATCTGTATTTTAAGTCTTCCAAATATGTTGACTCTTAAATTTGCTAGTGTAAAGGCAGTGATCATACCAGATACCTCCCATTTCCAAGCACTGCAAAGCTTCATATTATTTTCTCTTGAAATGAAAAAATGATCTGGTATTTTCCATTGATTTGCTAGGAGAATTGAGTAGAAAAAGAATTAATTTTTAATTGTAGCTTACTATCCAAAAATTATGATTTTATTTTTCAGAAGTCACCATTGGACTGCTTTTCTTTTTTTCCCATTCACATGAATGAATTTTCTTTCACTTTCATCTATCCTCTCCCCATTATTATTTAAAAGCACTTGGAACAAATATGCATGCATAAGCAAAACAACTTATATTGATCATGTGCAAAATTGTATGTCAAATTCTGCATCTTGAGCCTATCCCTTTCTCTACTAATAGGTTGCTACCTACTTCTTCACCATCAGTTCTCTGGAATCATAGTTGACTGTAGTATGGAGCAGGGTTCTTAAGTCTTACAAAATTATTCATTTTTTGAAGTGTTGCTGCCCGGTACTAGTGTTAGAAGAGATGCACACTTTAGTAATTTTTCAGGTATAATTCAAAATTCTTTTCCCGAATGGTTAAACTAATTAACAGCTTCATCAATGGTGAATAAATGTGCTTATTTTTCCTCCATTCCTTCAACATGTGTAATTTTCTTTTTTGTCATCTTTGTCAATCTGATAGGTGTGACATAGAATCTCAGAGTTTTTTTTCCCCTGTAATTATTACTAATTTGGAGTTATGGGCTGTAGATAGATTGAATTTCTTCCCTTGAGATCTTCTTCTTCATATCTTTTCTCAAATTATAAATTGAGTAATATATATTATTTTTATAAATTTGAATCAGGTCCTTTTATATACTAGAAATGAGAAATCAGAAAAACTTGCTGCAAAGATTTTTTCCATAGCTGTTTTCTTTCTAATCTTAGTTGTGTTGGATTTGTTCATGAAAAAAACTTTAATTTTATGTAATAAAAATTACCCACTTTTTATTCTTTGATCCTCTCTATTCCTTCTTTGTCATGAACTCTTCCCTCATCTATAGATACAAAAGGTAATTTCTTCCTTGTTCCTCTAATTTGTTTATGATGTGACCTTTTATATCTAGGTCATGTATCCATCTGGAGCTTATCTTGATATATGTTGTGATGTGTTAGCATAACCTCATTTTTCTGCCAGACTATTCAGTTTTTCCAGCTGTTTTTCCTCCAGGAGTAAGTTCTTACCCCAGTAGCTGAGATCATTGGGTTTATTAAACATTAGACTATAAGATTTGTTTGCATTTATATATTTTGTGCCTAATTTGGTCCATCGATCAACATATTTTTAATCAGTACAATATAGATCTGATGATTTCTGATCTGAGATCTGAATCTTTCAGGACCCTTTACTTTCCACTTTTCCCCCCATTATTTTTCTTGCGATTACCTTTTGTTTTTCTAGATGAATTTCATTTATTTTTTTCTATAGCTATAAAGTAATCTTTTGTTAGATTGATTAATATAGCATTGAATAAATAAGTTGATTTAAGTAATATTGTCATCTTTATTAGATCGGGTCATCCTATCAACAGAAATAAGAAATTTATATTTCTCCAATTGTTTAGGTGTGTCTTTATTTCTGCAAAGAATATTTGTAATAGTAGTTATAGAATTTCTGCATTTATATCTTAGTAGGTAGCCTCCCAAGTACTTTATATATTTTCTATTTATTTTTAAAGGAATTTCTTTTTGTCTTTTCCTGCTTTATTCTGTTGAATGTATGCAGACATGCTGATAACGTATGTGGTTTTATTTTACATCAGTCTGTTTTCTAAAATGAAAGTCAAGCATATGTATATACCCCATCAGCTTGCTGGGCTGATGATATGAAGGTTGCTAGAAAGCTGTTTCTGAGAGAATTGTGATATAAAGGAAATGTGTTGGAGAGGCCAGAGAGCATGTATGACTATTCTAGCACTGGTTGTGGTCAGCTAACAACATAATGAAGAGAAAGCCCTTTGATTGGTTGCAAAGTTTATCATCTTCAGTGTTTCCACATTATTCACAGGTAGGGGAACTTAATGATTCTTTTGCTTATAGCATATAGTAAGATGGTAAGGTGAAGACCTTAGGACCTTCTCTTTGAAGTCACTGAAAAATGACTATTTGTCTTTGTCCTTTTCTATTCCAGGTAAAGAAAGTGAAGTATCTTACTATGGCAGTTTTCCAAAGTTGAGATAGTGAGCCATAGAAATATAAAAATCAAAATCCAGGCTAAGTTTTGTAGCTAGCACATCATCAATGGCCCCAGAGAGCAAGGAATGATCTCTGGGAGTAACCTTCAGGATACCAGTCCAATGTAAGGATTCACCAGCATTCATGTGCATGTGAACATGAGTTTGGCAGGATTTATGTAGAGCCTGAGCTAAGTTTTGAGACTCCTCTTTCAGAGACTAAGGTGATATAGGGGACAGTATGTGAAAGTATTAGGAGTGGTGCTCCTACAATTGTTATTTCCATATCTTTGAAGTAAATCTCCCTTTGAAAAAGTTATTCGATGTTAAGGGGTTAAATGGAACTGGAGTGCTAACTATAGACCCTTAGTAATGGGGGAACACATTAAATAGGGGTTCAAGCCAATAGAATTAGAAAAGAGATAGCCCCACCCCTTAGGATGCCTTTCTATAACTTTGAGAGGCAATGGGACAGCTTGGCTCTAGGAGAGAAAACCAGAGCATCCTCACTATACTAAGAAAGGAAAAATCACTTTTGGCACATAGAAGTAGAAGATAGAATATTATGTTTGAAACAATGACTTGACATGGCAATCATGAATAGATTTTTGGGAAAGGTATACTTTCTCCAGGGGCAGAGGATTGTAGATGCATGGCAATAGTGAAATATTGAAAGGAGGTACCTAAGAAAACATAAACATAAACTTTCTTCAGAAATACAACCAAACCAGAAGAGATCAGATCAAATTAAATCAACTGGGCATCTCCTTATTTGAAGAATGTTCTGAGTGTTTGGAAAGCTACAAAAGAGAATAAGGCACAACCTCTGACCTCAAGCAGTATGTAAATAATCTGGTTGAGGGAGTCAATTAAGACATTAAAAGTTTAATAACAGCAAAACATTAAAGCAGTAAGTCAAGACAATAAGTAGATTTTTTAAAAGACAGGATGTAAATAAATGCCAAAAAAAGAATCCCCAATATTTTTACAGGGTGAAGAGATTACTTCTGACTGGGGTGGTTGGAGAAGTCTTTATGAAAGGGTCAGACATTGCCCTGGTTCTTGAGGGATGATTATAATTTAAATAACTATAAAGCATTTTGAATACATAGAAAAGACAAATAGAATTAAAGTAGGAAAAGTAGAAAATGTGTTAAAAAGTGAAAAAAACAAATTTGGCTCACTATAGTTTATATTCACAGGAATAGTAAGACATTATCCTGGAAAGGAAGTAGACTGAGCCCAATTTACAAAGGACCTTGAAATCCAGGCAAAGAATGTAGTTTTGGCCATTATAGATTATGAAGAGTCAATGAAAGTTTTTAAGCATTGGGACTGAGGTAATAAAAGTCTTATTAGGGGAATACTGTCTGAATGGTTTATAGGACTGAGAATTGATGGGAGAGGAGAGGCACTCAAGATAGGACCATAGGCATATCTTTGAATCTTAGTGTTGAAAGGGACCTGAGAGGCCATGTACTCCAGCCACAAGAGAGTCACAGCCAATGACTTTCCCAACCAGTAATAAGCCTGCTTTCCCTATATCCTTCCATTGAGACCAACTATCATTTGGCAGGCCATATCACTTTAGATTTTTCTAATTGTTAAGAAGGTTTTTTTTTTTTTAAAAAACATCAATCCAAAATGGGCTTCTTTGTGACTTCCACCTGTTGTGCTAGTTCTGACCTTACCAGCCAAACAAAATCAAATTTAACTCTTCTAACAACAAGACAACCCTTCATATATTAACTGGGAAGGCAGTAATCATTTCCTTTACAAATCTTGTTTCCTCCAGAGTAAGCATTTCCAATTCCTTCAGCTAATCCTTGCATGGCATGATTTTGAGATAATACCACTCAAGCTATGCTCCTCTGGATATTCTTTGCCTTGTTGACATCCCTTCTAAAATTTGGTATCCCAAATTAATCACATAATTTCAGGTGTGGTCCATCCAGAACAGAATAGGACCTATTTGTCAAAAAAGGTCTGAATCTACCTAACTATACCATCATCTGGCCCACAAAGATAGCATAATGAAACCTTATGAAATGCCTTTAAAATTGAAATAAAATATTGTTTGTAGCATTACCCTGAGCTAGTAGTCTAGTATTCCTACAAAAAGGAGAAATGAACATAGTTTAGAAGCAGCATGATTAAGTGGACACTATGACTTTCTTAATATATCTTAAGATTACATTAATTTTGGGGAGGGTGTTGACTCCCATGTCATATTGATTTATAATGAGCTTGCCAATCACCCAAATCTCTCTTTTTAAAATGAACTTCTGCCTGTCTAGTGATATTTTTCTTTATCTTTGTCTATGAAGTTTTTTTTCCCCTCAAATCCAGTAGGATGCAAGCCTTGTAAGTAAAAGGATTGCTCTGTTTTTTCTTTGTAATTACATTTTAGTTACAGTTATCTAAGACACAGTAGACACTTAATAAATGTTTATGTTAAGTTGACACTGTGTAACACTTTGAATTCATCACTATTTCATTTAATTAACCCTAATATTTTAACCTGTTGGCAATTTTTCAGATCTTAACTTGGTCATTCAAAATCTTAGCTCTTTATCTCAGCTTTGTGTCATCTGAAAATTTGATAAGCAACCCATCTGTGCCCTTGTCCAAGCTATTGATAGAAGTCAAAGATCACCAGTCCCAAGATGGATTCTCCAAACACTTTCATTAGATGTTGAAATTAACATTAACTCATTAATGGCTACCCTTTGGGCTTATGCATTCAACCAATCTGGACCCATTTATCAATGCATTATAATCTGGTTCCTAAGCATAGCAAGAGAAATCTGAAAATTCTTGTTGAAATTTAGATGAAATATGTTGATAGTTTTTTTCCCCATCCCCAGCCTAGTGATCCTTTAAAAAAAAAAAGTAAATGAGGACAATTTAAGGACAATAAAGTTCAAAAAGCATAAAAGCAGAAACTGGAGAACCTGGGTTCAAATCTCAGCTCTGTCACTTTGTGATCTTGGGTAAATCATATATCCTCTCTTGAATATTTAATTTTTTTACGTAATATGTAAATTCAGTTTTTTATCTGGATTAAATGAACTAAAAAGTTCCACTTCAATTCCCTAAATCTATGAATCTGAAAAGATGATAGATAACCCCTGCAAGTTAAAAATACCAGTAGGAGATTGTAAAATTGGGCCCTGATATATATATATATATATGTGTGTATATATGTATATACACACACACATATATATATATTTCACGTATATTTCAATCTGTACTGAGGAAAGAACTGAATTTATAAAAGTGGATGAAATCAAAGGAGGAAAGAGTATGTAGTGAAAACATAGGGCTAGGGCTTGAACCTCGGAAGCTTCACTTATGTTTAAAGTGTCAGAGAAGGAAGTTAGAAAAAATGTGCTCTGAGATAAGAACAAGAATAGAAATAAATGATCAAGGCCAAATGTTCTGGAGAGGCAAGGATAAAGATTATGAAGAACGACTACTTAATTGGGCAATTGAGAAATTATTTGTGACCTTTCAAGATTACAATTTAGAAGTTTCGAGATTAAAAAAAAATCTAATAGGAATTTAGAATTCAGGGTTACACAAAAGATCCATTGGCTTCATGACTAAGAAAACACACAGATGTTGAGTGAGCTTTAAGTCTAAGAAAACTTGTCACCTGAGGGCAAATAAACAGTAAATGGAATTAGACAATGAATTCCCAGGATGATCATGAGATTTATCTGTATGCCTTACACAGGATGCACATTCTTCATTATTGCAAATACTGGCACTAGGTTCAGGACCAGACCTCTGTGTGCTCTAGGCAAGATTTAGTTTGCCACACTAATGTGGTATTATCCACTGGGTGCTACATGTGACTTAACTCATTATTCAATAGATATCAGGGAGAGTAGCATTTTCATGGCATTAAAATTACAAGCCTAGTTCCAATGGTGTTGTGTTAAGGAGAGTCATCCTCACTCAGAGGACCATGGGGCCTGAGTATGGATCCCAGAATAATATTTTCACTTTTTTGCTATTGTTTGCTTGCATTTTGTTTTGTTTCTCATTTTTTTCCCTTCTTGATCTGGTTTTTCTTGTGCAGTATGATAATTGTGGAAATATGTATAAAAGAATTACGCATGTTTAACATGTATTGGATTACTTGCTAAGAGAGGGAGTGGGAGGAAGGGAGGAAAAAGATTTGGAAAACAAAGTTTTGCAAGGTTGAATGTTGAAAATTATCTATGCATAGGTCTTGAAAATAAAATGCTTTAATTAAAATAAAAAAAAATAAAATTATAGTCTTCATAAAGAATGCTATTGAAAAGTATCCCTTGTTTAAAAATCTAAATATCCACATAATGGGGAGGGGAGGAAAAAAAGAGCAATGTGATCTACTCCTCTTGTTTTCTCCTTAATTGAACACTTTCTTACGTGTCAAAAAGAATTCTTTCCAAAGGAAAAGGTTTTTCTCCTCTAAGATGAGTTTTGGCCTCTGTGAGTTTGATCTTATTATCTACTACTTGGATCATTCATTTGGCACTTAGATACTCCCTTGAATTGCTAGCTATTCATTCAAATAAGTATCATTTATGTAAATTGTGAGCCCTTTGACAGGAAGGCAAATACATTATTCTTCTAATAATTCTACTAATTAGAGTGCTGGGCTTAGAGTCTGGAAAACCTCAGTTCAAATTCAATCTCAGGCCTTTCCTAACTATATGACCCTGGAAAAGAAGCCCTAGTTTTCTCATCTGTAAAATGGAGATAATAATACTATTTTGTTGTTGTTCAGTAATTTCTGGCTTTTAGTGACCCCATTTGGAGATTTCTTGGCAAAGATACTGGAGTAGTTTGTCATTTCCTTCATTAACTCATTTTACAGATGAGGAAACTGAGACAGGGTGAAGTGACATGTTCAGGGTCAAATCTAAGGATCTAAGGCTGGATTTGAATTCAAGTTTTCCTGACTCCAGGCCCTGTGCTCCATCCATTGTACCACCTATCTGCCAGTACTTATCTCACATAGTCAAAAGATTATTTATTTGCTATTTTAACAATCTGGTGCTGTAATATAGACTATAAACTTCTCGAGTATGCCCTTCATAACTCCAGCACCTAAAACACAATAAGTACTTAACAAAAAATGTTAACTGAAGACCAACATTTTGCACTGGGTAGGTATTTACATAAACTTGTTGATTGGACAATTTTGCATTTTCATATCTAAAGATTTGCAATATTTAACAAAAAAAATGTTAACTAAAGGCCAGCATTTTGCACTAGGTAGTACTTTACATAAACTTATTGATTGGACAATTTTGCATTTTCATATCTATGGATTTGCAGATGAAGAAAAATGTATGTTTTCCTACTTCTCCAGAATTTCTTGGATAATTTAGCATTTCCATATCTGTGGATTTGCAGATGAAGAAATATGTATTTTTTCTACTTCTCCAGAATTTCTTGGCTTCGAAGTGTAACTAATCCACATTAAGCCCACGTGATCACACTTCCTTAGTCCCAAGCTTTCCCATAGCATTAATTCATGAATTCATTGGACTTTAAGAAGTTGCATACCAAATCACTATGAATTGCCTCTTGGGTATAATTTTGCAAAGCGCAGACAGCTATCTCACATTCCTCATTAGTGCCTGGGCCAGAATCAGTGTGAGGCATGACTTATTGTGGCTGCCAGTCACTCCAATCAGAACTGAAGTGTGGAAAATGAACAGGACCAAACCACTGTGGTCTCTGTAGGAGGCAGAGGTCGGAGGTGTTTGACCTTGGCTTTTCCTGCTTTTTGTCCTCCTCCTCCGGGGTGTCTAAAACCATAAGGAAGGAAAATGATGAACTGGAGATTCCTTGCAGAGACAGTGCTAAGAGCAAAGACCAAAGTGGACATCGGGAGAAAAGTGATGTGAACTGCAAAAATGGATGCTAGCTGCACAAACATACTTTGAGGTGCTCCTGGCTCCACAGTTATAATGAGAGTTTCATTAGAGAGTCACTTAAAACTCCAGGATTTTTAAATAGCAAAATTACACCAATATTTTTTGGTGAAAACTTCTTTCCTTTTAGCCTAGAATAAGAATGTGTGTCTATGTCTGTATGTGTATGTATGTATGTAGATTTTAAATAAGCAAATCAGCGATTTGACTTGCAGGAAAAACAAACCTATGCTAGGCACATGTGCACAGTAGCAGCCATTGTCTAAAAGCCATTATAAATCCTGATCCATTATAAATCTTCACTTTGTAATGTTTTTTCTCACTACCAAGAACTCAGATAAGCTAAGCCTGCTCACTGGAGACCCAGCATGATGGAAGGTTAATAGTATTGTAAGAATATTGCACACATCACCACAGAAAGGCAGTGTAAAATTATTTTAATGCATTAAAGACCCATGAGTTCCTAGAAAAAGTACATTTTGCTATAGAAAATCACAACCTGGATATAATTAATGATTGTAGGGCTTCTTAAACTTTTTCCACTTGTAACTTCTTATTCAAGAAATTTTTACATGATCCAAGGTTTACAGGTTTATAAAAATAGGTATGCAATTCAAGCATTTAGTGATAATAAATCATAATTTTGCAAACCCTACATTCAGTTACAAGGCCCCATATTGGATCATGATCCACAGTTTAAGAAGCTGGCTTTAAAGGATTACCTGAAACAAGGTGGTACAATGAATAGAGCAGTGGGCTTAGAGGCAAGAAAACCTCAATTGCCTCTACTGTAACTCACAGGGTTGTTATGAGAATAAAATGAGGTAATAGTTTATAAATAGTGCTTAGTGCAGTGCCTGACACATAGTAGGTGGTATATAAATGCTTATGGCTCTCCCTGAGCCTCCAGCTAATGTGTCAGATGCAAAATCTGTATCCAGATCATTCTGAATTCACTACTCAGATTATTAGATGTAAAATAGATTGATTTCTATATACATTTTAAAAGGATTGATTTAAATACACATTTATATATACATTTCAAAGTGATGCTGGGCAGGATTGCATATGAGAATTTTGTTGTCACACTCTTAAGAGCTCAAAGTATATGAGCCCTTTGATCTCACAGGGGAGATGAATGAAGTGGGAGACTGAAAAGAGCTCCAGTTTATTATGCCTTACAACCTTGTTGATAAACATTTTTGCAAGCGTGATCAGTGAGTGAACAGTAGGCAATTCCCATTTACCACTCAGAGAAGCAGCTCTTGGGCTTTGCATATGCATGATATCTGCCAATGGGAGGAGAGCAAATCCAGCCACATTAGCAACCCATTTACAGGTGAGATACCCTGTCAAGGCATCCCTGCTTACCAACAATTATGCTGTGACCCTCAGACCAAACCTATTCTCATGCCTTGCTCTACAAGGGTGGCAGAAAACTTATTGTGACCAAAGGTGGGGGTGGTCTCTGTAGGCCCCCAGAGGGTCTACAGAGTCCCATACCCTAGCAGGATTTGATTCACCATATTGGTGCAGACTGTCACTGGAAAGCCTTTTATTGGGATACCTCCAAGAGCTTGAACAGATTTTGAACCCATTTTTATACCTGAAATCCCTTTATTCAGAGAGTATATTTGGCAACTGGATGTTTATCCAAGCTCACCCAGAATGAAGGATAGTTTTTTTTTCTTTCCCTAAATGAAAGGGCAAGGGGACAGCAGGTTAGTGACTGGGGTAGAGGATGCTGGGCCAGATAAATGTTGCAGAGTCAGAAAAGCTAATAAGATGTTAGATAGAAGCAATAATGGGTCTGGCAGGGCCTTGGCCAGGGTAGAAACATCAAGCATTACCAAACTGGAAAAGTCAGAGGGGAAAATGTCTTTCATGGCAGAGGAGGGAAGAGAAATGGGATTATTGGTGGATTAGGTCAGATCATCTCAGGGGATTAGAAAATGAAAACAGGAGCCAAAATCAAATAGCTCTCAAAACAAGGCAAAGGGTCATAGAAGTTGACTGCAAACCAAGCAGGCTGAGAAGGAACTGACAGCTGATTTGACAGTCTGGGGGTGCTCAATGTTTGCCTTTTCATGGCATGGGTTAGTCCTGCATCCTTCTTAAAGGAGATGAATGCTTTCAAAAGCTAAGACTAAGACCAAGGGAATTTTAAGTCAACAGAACCCAATACTTGTGTGGCAATAGACCAAGTAAAACTGTAAGTTGAGATTTAATTAGAGAAATTTGAGTCCATCCATACAAACCTCTTGCTTATGAATTCAAAAGTAATCAGGATCTTGGTCTCAGAGACAGAGAATGACCTGCATAATTGCAAACTGTCTGATAAAGAAGACACCCATTTCCTTCTCATTCTGCATCAACATTTCATTGGTGAGAAGACTTGAAGAAAAACATAATTTTGGCAAAGGTCATCTGGGTGGTGAAATGCTTAGAATGCCAGAAGTCAAGAAGACCTGCGTTCAAATTCAGATTTAGATATTTATTGGTTTTGTGACCTTGAGTCACAATCTTATTTGCCACTTCTGTTGTTGTTATTGCTCTTTGTCCTTCTTGAGGAAGACCATGATATCAGGGAGGAAGTGCCATGACTCCCAAGTGAACTGGATGTGAGAGAAGACTGGGCAAGGTCACCTGTCTCACTTTCCCCCCCAAAGCCATTTGGGTCCAGTAGCCAGATATAGATTAGGATGACTGAAGATGGCCCTGAATGATATCTATCTATCTATCTATCTATCTACCTATCTACATATGCATGCAAGTATATGGTATATCAATACATGTATATCAGTACATGTGTATATATGTATAATATACACATATGTACAGAAAGTATGTGTATATACATACATACATATACACATTTACATATACACACTAGAACCCAGATCTTCCTACAGTAGTTTGCTTTCCTAGTCTGTATAATAAGTTGGAGAAGGAAATGGCAAACCACTCCAGTATGCCAAGAAACTCCAATGGGATCACAAAGAATTGGACACTACTGACTGAATGAACAAATGGAATTGGAGTTTAAATATTCATAGGGAAAAAGAATAGGTATTTTTTAGCTTCCTTGGGTTTTTTTCTATATTAAAAACTCTTATCTATAGCTTTTTTAGTGACTGTAGAACTGAGAGAGAAATGCTTTGTGGCAATCAGAGGTAGATCAAAGGGTGATTGGTCTAGAACTAGAACTAGAACTAGAACTAGAACTAGAACTAGAACTAGAA
>JAJPUD010000522.1:172063-228885 GCA_023553655.1 Myrmecobius fasciatus
TAGAACTAGAACTAGAACTAGAACTAGAACTAGAACTAGAACTAGAAGAGACGTTAGAAGTTTTCTGGTCCAACCTTCCCATTTCACATTTAAGGAATCTAAGTGGAGGGAAGTTAAATAGCTCATCTAAGGCTGAAGAGGTAATAAGTAGTAGAAGTAAGATTTGAATCCCTATTCTGTGGCTCCAGGGCCCCTGCTTTTGTTCCTGAAAACTTAGTGTCTCCTGGAGAGTGATGCTATTTTCTAAGTCTCTCTTCCCATCCTTGTAACCCCAGTGACCTCCTTTGGACCTGCCAGTGGTTTCCCTTTATGGTCTTCATCAAATCCATGCTCTGCATGTGTTGCGTCAAAACCATCCTCTCCAGATCACTCCCTAAGCTCTCTGCTCTCCTTGTTTTAATGGTTGTTTAATGAGTCCCTTTAGGATTTTCTTGGCAAACATACTAAAGTGATTTGCCATTTTCCTTTTCAGCTCATTTTACAAATGAGAAAACTGAGGCAAATAGGTATGTGGCTAGTCACATAACTAGGAAGTGTCTGAGGTCAGATTTGAACTCAGGAAGTTCACTCTTCTTGACTTAAGGCCCAGCATTCTAACCATTACACTACTAGCCTACTCATGAATCAAATAGAGAATCAGTTGTAGAATCTTTCATTCAACCTGACTCATTCCTACCTTTGCAGTGTAAATATAATATGATAATATTAACAGCTAACATTTATATAGTGTCTACTATATGACTGGCACTGTTTTAAGAGCTTTTATAAGTCTTCCTAGCTCCAAGATAGGAGCTCTATCATCTGTTCCACCTAGCTCTTGTCCCCTCTGCCCTATTCTTTAAAAATCAATCAACTGGGCTAACTTCTCCTTGAACAATATATTCCATCTCCCATCTCTGAGGGGATCATAGTCTTTTCTATCTATCTCATCTATCTATCTATCTGCCTATCTGTCTTTCTCTATCTATCTATCAATATCATGTATATCTCTATCTCTACTCTATTAGAATTGAGCCTAGAGAACAATTACATATGTATATGCTCCATATGTATATTTGTATAAACCTCATATAAACATGCATAGATACACACAGAACACATTTGAAATTGATAAGTCTTATCTTTTGTATCCAGAATGGATGCTATTTAGTCAATATTCTGACAGGTAAAAAAAACAAGTAATTAAAAAGTGAACCCTTATTGATTGATTGATAGCTAGTTGAACCTCATGCATTTTTTTCTGTGAGAATATTAACTGATTAATCTCCATTCTGGATTCAAAAGGTAAGTTAAATCAGCTTCAATGTGCTATGATTACCACTGGCAAAATATTGCAAATTCTTTTGCAAACCCACATATCATTTAATGGGAACCATTAATAACTAAATGAACTTTTAGTTTGAATAAATAAAAAAGCAGAGTTATCAATGGAAGTGATCAAAGGTCTTCTTAAAAATTAATTTATCTTTGAAATCAGTCTTCCTTACTGATGGAGGACATCTTAAACTTTCCTCCCTCTCCTACCCACTCCTAGCCTTATACTCTGCCCCTGGGAACAAAGCTCTGATAACTGAACTTTCTCCATATCTTTCTTGGAACCAGATATTTATTCTGCTTGATTCCCAGCTCCATAACACATTATTTGCTCATCAGTCCATCACCATCTCCATCCTTCCAGAATTTTAAACTTTCCTTCTTCTAAGTCCCTATCATGCATTCAAAATTATATTGATATCTCCAGCACTTACTAGTACAATATTGGATGCCATGCATATAATAAGCACTTAATAAATATTCTTTCCATCATCTGTCATCTATCCATCCATCCATCCATCCATCCATCCATCCATCCATCCATCTAGCTAGCTATCTTTCCATCCATTCATCTATTTTTAGCAATAATGATACCCATAAATTACCCCCAAACACACATATGACAAGGGAAAAAATAAAAATTGAAAAGTAGGTAGGTGCTATTAACTGTGAGGTGAGATATTAAGGAGTAAGAATCATTTCTTGTTTAATGGGATCCTTGATGTACCCCATATGAGAGACTCTGATGATTTCTATTTCTTAATTCTGTCCTACCTTACTTGGTTGTTGTCCTTCATTCTTGAAGAGGACCCAAATGATATCATTATATTGGAGCCAAAGTACAGTGTGTCCAACTGTGGCTCATATGAACAATATGAACTCAGAAGGGAAAGTGTGTATTGTGTTGATATATACACACACATGTGTACATTTACATACATATGTACATAGAATAATATATTGATCCATGTCTATTTATATGTACATGTATGTGTGTATACACATTATATGTGTATATACCATTTGTCTATACACACATACATACACACATATAATCACACATAAATCCCCACATAGAGTGTGTGAAGTGGCACAGAATGAATGACAGAAAATATGCTAAAATCCACCCAGAAATATTTGTATATATTGGTGCAATTTATTTTTAAGAACCTGGGCAAACTCATTTTCTTGTTGTACCCCTGAATTTAAAACATGCATACATTCACACACACACACACACACACACACACATACATACACACACACTATTTAAGGAGCAAGCCAGCATCTGAAAGGACAGCAAGTTACAACACATGGCATTTCAGGACCAAAATAAACTTTAATTGGCATTCACACAAGTCATGTGACTCCTTGTCCACAGTTGATTGGTGCTGAAAGGTGATACATTTTTTGCTAATTTAAAAAAATAACAATGACAACATCATCAAAGGTAATCTATGGAATTGGGTCCAATCTGATCCTTCAAATGAATATTTTGTTGATCAGTAGAAACAAGACCCAGATTTATCAGCCAGCTTAGGAAATGCCTTTGGGAAAACACCAGGATTTTGTAATTCAGGGTGCTGCAAGAAAGAATCATTCATCAGACCACTGGTGCTTATAATTCATGTGGCTCTCCATTATTCATATTCTTTAACCAATTTTCATTTTATAGGCAGGAGAGAAAAGAAAGGAAATAATTTGGGATGTCAGGGAGGAGCAAAGGCATAGCTTGGTTGGCACCTCTGTGAAAATGTTCTTTGAAGCCCTGAGCTACGAGACAGACAGATCTCTGAGAGCCATTAAATTAAAAATTACTCTAGAGAGTTGTCATGGACTAAACAACCTGAGCCTGAGCCTGAGCTTGGTGAGGAAATCACCAAGTCTTCTTTCCTCCTGACAGACCTAACCATGCTGCTCAGAAAGGCTCAGGAACCATAAGCTGTAACCAATATGGCAGACCCTAGTCCCTCATTCTCACATCATCTCTTTATAGCCTGGAGAAGTCAACAAATAAACCTGCTTCCCCCTAAACCCTCCTTGTGCATTTTTGCTGAAGAGAGTTTGTACTGAATGAATTATCAGTAAAACATCACTTTGGCAGGATGATGATGACAATGTGATGTCGGTATGATCTCAAAGAGAACTAAGCATTACAATTATGTCTGTATAGAATCAGAAACCTCAAACTGGCAAAAGCTTCATCTGAAAGTCAAGCTTTTACTCCAAGCATGACAACATCCCTGATAAGTGGTTGGTCTGGTTTCTGCTCCAACATTTCCATTGATGGGAAACTCATCACCTTATGAAGCAGCCTCTTCCCTTAGTGATAACTGTACACATTAGGAAATTCTTACTCAAAATGAACTGAAATTTATCTTCCTATAACTTTTATTCAGTGGTCTTAGCTTTTCATTCATGAGACACACAGAATGAGTCACACCTCTTTCCCTCATTAAAGTCGCCCAAATATTTGAAGACCCCAGCTTGATATGATGAAATGACCACAGACTTGAAGCCCTGGGTTTGAATCTCAGCTTTTCCATTTGCTCTTTTTAACTTTCGAAAATTTACTCACTTTTTGTCCTTATTTTTGTAATCTTTAAAATTAGAGGATTGGACAAGATACCTCTCAGGTCTCTTCCAGTTATAGATCTATGATGCTCTTAGATCTGTTTCCAGACTAAGCAGTGAGTTTTTTTCAACCTTCCTTCATACTTTTAAATCTTATTGGCTCAAGTCTCATTGCCTCTTCTTGTCTCTGACTGAGAGCAAGAATATAGGAGAACTGAAATCTTCTGTTGAAATCTACCCTACCTAAGTTAGGAGCTGTCTGGGTGGTGCAGTGGATATAGCACTAACCCTAGAGTCAGGAAGACCTGAGTTTAAATCCAGCCTCAGACATTTACTAGCTATGTGACCCTAATCAAATCATTAATCCTATTTATTTTAGTTTTCCCCCTCTGTAAAATGGGGATTATGATAGCATTATCTTGCAGGATTGTCAGGATCAACTGAGATAATACTCATAAAATGCTTAGCACAGTACCTGGCATGTAACAGGCACAATCTAAATGTTAGTTATCATCACCATTATTGTTACTCATTCAATTTATTCTTTAAGAATTAGGAGTATTTGCTTTTTGTCTTTATATTTCCCTATAACCCTATGCCTAAAACATAGTAAGTTATTTAAAAAGTCATTGAATTGAGTTGGTGAAATTCAATTTTTTTAAAAAATCCATTAATGTTGTTAAATTAGGAATTGTTTAAAAAATTCTTCACTTTTTTTTTTTTTGCTGAGGCAGTTGGGGTTAAGTGACTTGCCCAGGGTCACACAGCTAGGAAGTGTTAAGTATCTGAGGCCAGATTTGAACTCAGATTCTCTTGACTTCAGGACTGGTACTCTATCTACTACACCAACTAGCTGCTCCCTTTACTTTCTTTCTTTTTTTTTTTAAATCACAAATTCTCTTTAAATAGCCAGATGTTTAAATACATTTAAAAATGGGCTTGATGATATAATCTAAACTGAACTTTTTCACCTTTCTTTTTCAATAGTATTTTCTTTTCCTAACTACATGTAAAGATAGTTTTTAACATTCATTGATGATTTTGTGTTCCAAATTTTTTCCTTCCTTTCCCATCCCCCACCCCAAGATAGCAAGTAATCCAATATAGGTTAAACATGTACAAGCCTAAATATATTTCCATACTTGTCATTAAACTGAACTTTTCAGAAATAATTCACACATTGCATAAATTGGGATCCACTATCTAAGTAGTTTCCAGAATTGTGACAGTAAATGTTTGACAACCAATTCTTCAAAGGAGAACATATTTTTTTTATTTTTATTTTTTAAATTTTATTTGCATATCATATGTATGGGTAATTTTTCAACAATAACCCTTACATAGCTTTCCGTTACAAATTTTCCCCCCAACTCCCCACCCCTCCCCTAGATGGCAGGATATCCACTACATGTTAATTATGTTAAAATATTGGCAAATCGAATATATGTATACATATTTCCAAACTTATCATTGGTGTGCCAGAAAAATCTTATCTACACAAACGATATATCAGATAAAGGAAACACAATGTAAGCAAACGTCAATCAAGGAGTATGAGAATGTTATGTTGTGGTCCACATTTCGCATCCCTCTTTCTGGGTGTATATGGCTTTCTTCAGTGAACAATTGGAGGTGGTTTGAAACATTTCATTGTTGAAGAGAGCCATGTCCATCAGAATTGATCATCATATAGTACTGTTGTTGCCGTGTATAATGATCTCCTGGTTCTGCTCATTTCACTCAGCATCAGTTCATGTAAGTCTCTCCAGGCCTCTCTGAAATCATCTTGCTGGTCATTTCTTACAGAACAATAATATTCCATAACATTCATATACCATAATTTATTCAGCCATTCTCCAATTGAAGGGCATCTATTCAATTTCCAATTTCTAGCCACTACAAAAAGGGCTGCCACAAACATTCTTGCACATGTGGGGCCTTTTCCTTCCTTTATGATTTCTTTGGGATATAAGCCCAATAGAAATGCTGCTGGGTCAAAGGGTATGCACAGTTTGATAACTTTTTGAGCATAGCTCCAAATTGTTCTCCAGAATGGCTGTATCCGTTCACAGCTCCACCAACAATGCATCAGTGTCCCAGCCCTCCCACATCCCCTCCAACATTCATCATTAACTTTTCCTGTCATTTTAGCCAATCTGACAGGTGTGAAGTGGTACCTCAGGGTTGTCTTGATTTGCATTTCTCTGATCAACAGTGATTTGGAGCACCTTTTCATATGACTATAAATAGTTTTAATTTCATCCTCTGAAAATTGTCTGTTCATATCCTTTGACCATTTATTGATTGGAGAATGGCTTGAATTTTTATAAATATGAGACAATTCTCTATATATTTTAAAGATGAGACCTTTATCAGAACCCTTAAATGTAAAGATGATTTCCCAATTTATTGCTTCCCTCCTAATCTTGTCTGCACTGATTTTGTTTGTACAAAAACTTTTTAACTTAATATAGTCAAAGTTATCTATCTGGTTTTCAATTAAGAGTTCCAGTTAGAAGAACATATTTTAAAGTTGAATTTGCTTTATTAATATTTTCTCCATTACTTTCTAGTCTAGACAATCAATGGTACAATAAATCAAGCTCTGATTTGTAGTATTTGCCAATCTCAATATGTAAGTGCTCATATTGAAAATTTAACAGGCAGCTTTCCTAAGCTGGCTCCAGAACAACCTTAACCATGCTTGTTATAAATTCATTAAAAGCAAAGACCAAGGGCCATGTTCCCTAATAGGACCATATAATCTATATGCCCTCAAAAGTTATTTGACTTATTTGAATACTTCAATATGTATTTGCAACCAACATATATTTACTGAGAGCCTCATATACGTGAAGCACTTTAAATTTGGGAGCCGCTTATTTTGCAATGGTTTTCCATGTGTAATTCAGTGAATTAGGCAATTTCTAGTCATTTTTGTCTGTGACATTAGGAGAGATAGTTTGGGAGAAATGGTTTCAAATAAGGGTTAGCAATGGTTAATGCCTGCTTTCCCTGCTCCCGGCTTCTTACAATACCAGAACATTCTAAGTAGTCATTTTCTTAAATGTTTGTGTTTGCCACACTTAACTTGAGTAATAAGCAAACCATACAATAAAAGGACACAGCCCCTAGCAATCTGGCTTGGCAACACAAAGAGCCAGCTAATTAGGCAGTAATTTAATAATGTTGCTTTTAAATAGGCCACACAATAAAAGAGAGACATCTGGACCATTTGAAGCAAAAGATTTTCTACCGAAATAAAGTAGAGATAATATTTGAAAGTACTGGTATAGTACAGTACCAGATCTCAAACTGTAACTATCAAAACAAATTGGTAGTGGCTAAGAAATAATATGGTGGATCAGTAGAATAGGTTAGGTTTCTTGGTTGATTGGTTGGTAGATTGTTGTCCTTTTTTTCTCAAAAAGGACAAAAATGATATCATTATGTTGGGGCCAACATATGGTGTATCCAACTGTGAATGATCAGACCTCTACCACAAGTTGGGCACAAATAGCCCATATGAACATTTAGAGTGGAGATGTCTCTAAATTTGTTCATCTCACATTTCTTTTGAGCTACTTCAATTCTGCTTCTGTCATAGAGTACAGCATCTTGTTTGATGTGGGTATCAGAGAGAAATCTTGACAGTGTTCTTGCTTCTTCTGATTTTTATGTGAGCACTTGCCTTTTGTGAGTTTTTTTGTAAGCAA
Organism: Myrmecobius fasciatus; assembly: GCA_023553655.1. Classification (NCBI taxonomy): domain Eukaryota; kingdom Metazoa; phylum Chordata; class Mammalia; order Dasyuromorphia; family Myrmecobiidae; genus Myrmecobius; species Myrmecobius fasciatus. The sequence goes on from JAJPUD010000522.1 coordinate 179,668, forward strand.
ACAGACATTTGACAATGGAACAACATGCCATTGGATTGTGCTCTCTTCAGGAGAATTTAAATGTTTGGCAGTTCAGCTCAATAAAAAAAAATTAGATTAGTTATACAATACACAGTAATAAATGATCACAGTAGTCTAGTGTTTGATAATAAACCCAAAGATCCAAACTTTAGGCAGAAGAATTTTAACAAAGTTGCTGGGAAAAACTGAGAAGCAGTTTGGCAGAAACTAGGTTAACATCTCTCACTGTATACCAAGAAAAGGTCAAAATGGATACATGATTTAGATATAAAAGGTGATTTCATAAGCAAATTAGAAGAGCATAGAATCTTTACCTGTCAGCTCTGTGGATGATGAAAGAGTTTGTGACCAAATAAAAAGAGTGTTATGTGATGCAAAATGAAAATTTTTGATTACATTAAATGTAAAAGTCTTTGTACAAACAAAATCGATGTGACCAGAATTAAAAGGAAAGCAGGAAAATGGGAGAAAAATTTTACCACAAATTTCTCTAAAAGCTTCATTTTTCAAATATATAGACACCTGAGTCAAAATTATAAAAATATGAGCCATTCACCAATTAATAAATAATCAAAAGATATAAACAAACAGTTTTCAGAAGAAGAAATCAAAACTATCTATAGTCATATAATAAAATGTTCTAAAATGCTATTGTCTGAAGAAATACAAATCAAAACAACTCTAAGGTGACACCTCACACTTATCAGACTGACTAATAAAAGGAAAAAGAAAAATGTTGAAGAAGATATGGAAAAACTGGGACACTAATGAACTGTTGGAGAACAATTTGGATCCATGCCTAAGGGGCTATAATACTGTGTATACACCTAGATGGTACTTTGGGTAAAATAATTCCCTACAGAAGTAAAGCCTGGAAATTTTCCAACATACCCCAGCACCTTCAAATTAAATTCCGTAGAAATTAGTGAGGTGAACAAATGAAGAGCCATCATTTCCCCCCTTAAGAACTCAGAATTACAGAATTTGTAATTTGGAAAGGATTTTAATAGCCTTCTAATCTTAACAACAAACAAAAGGAATCCCCAAAAAACTATCCAAGGCAAGTGGTCACTCTACTCTGCTTAAGAAGGGGGAATCCCTCACCTTTCTAGGCAGCTAATTCCATTCTAGATAGCTTTAATTATTAGGAAATTTTTCCCAACATAAAGCCAACTTTTGTCGCTTTGCAACTCTGGGACCAAGTGGAACAAGTCTGAACCTTTCTCCAAATGATAGTTCTTCAAATACTGTAAGATAGCAAACATGTGTTTCCATGACCTTTCTCCTTTAGTATGTACATTCCCAAGAGCTTTACCCTTTCCTTATGTGTCATAGATTCAAAACTCTTCATCATTCTTGTTGCTCTCTTCTGGACAATCTCCAGGGATTTCCAGTGAATTCCCTGGCCTTTTCTCTTTTACCTTTTTCTATTCTGGAATACCTGGAAATCAGTTTATGAAAGCTGATATTTATTGATATGCAAATAAGCACAGTAAAGGTTATCTAAAGAATTATTGTGTCCTAATGTACCAGCAACAACTGGCATTTACATGGGGTGGTTTTATACTATTATAAAAGTTGACTCACAAAAGCATATGTGGTGTTCTTCATTTGTATTCTATCTCTATGCACTTAAATTCTTTTTCGAAGTACATACTTGTCTTAAGGTTATAGATGAATTCCAACAAAATATGACTTGAATTTTTTTCAAAGTACATATTCGTCTTAAAGTCACAAATGAATTTCAACAAAATTTGACTTGAAACTAAATTCATCATAGCAGCCATGGGGGAAGATGTAGGTTTTTGGAAAAACAGACACTGGAATAATTTATTTCAATATTTGTAATCTCATTTTGAAAATATATGCTGTTTTAATGTGCAGCTTTATTTTTTTTTAAGGGAAAGAGTCACAGAATGGTAGAATTGAAGGAGATTTTAGAAAATCATTTAATTTAACTCTCTTTACCAGGATTCAGTATGAGTGAAGTCATTTCTCAGTCTTAAATATAAACAAGTAACAACCTAACTCACTTTAAAATATTAGCATACTTAAGCACTGTCAAATAGAACTAGAATTGAATAATGGAAAGAACTCTTAATTTGAAATTTGGAGACTTGGATCTATGTGAGAATGGGCAAGGTCAAAGGCACTTAACGTCTCAATATTTTAGTCTTCTAATCTGTATTCTGCACTTCCCCTCACTTATTTCTCTTCTCTGCTGCTCCCATTGTTCATGGTTTCTAGCAGCAAAGACAGAGTGAACCCAACTACTAGGTCAAGAATGTGCCAGTTTGGGAGGGTTGGAGGTACATTTGTTGAAGAAGCAAAGACATATAAGGATGCTGAGCACTCACTTGGCTTTGGGTTCTACTAGTAGACTACTAACACTATGGCTCAAGAGTCCCCACTGGTACACTTCCCATTAACCAACTATGATTAGCTCTTGGCAAAGGCTTTTACTAAGATGGGATAATAATAAGAATAACTACAAAATTCTTTCCCAAATACACATAGGGAATTTGGGAAGCTTGGCCATGGGAAGAATGGCCATGAATTTGTAGTACAATGTTAGTGACATACTTGTAGAGGAAACACATCCGCCAAGACAACTCACAACTGAACTGAAGACTCTAGCAATTCTTTTTTTTTTCTTCAGATTCCTCTTTTTCCTTAGGTGAAGCAAGGGCTGTTCAGCTGGTTTGACCAGAGTCTACTTCTCTCCACACCTCAATTCTTGATTGTCAGGATTCTCTTGAGTCCATAGCCAGATCTCTTCTCTGCTGCTGAGAATTTAGCTCCTCAGTTTTGGTTTCCCACCTGGTGTGATTACCTTTCTGTATTAGTATTTTTCTGCATCCTTATATGTCTTTGCTTCTTCAACAAATGTACCTCCAACCCTCCCAAACTGACACATTCTTGACCTAGTAGTTGGGTTCACTCTGTCTTTGCTGCTAGAAACCATGAACAATGGGAGCAGCAGAGAAGAGAAATAAGCTTTTCTTCCTCCTCCCCCTCTCTCCCCCAGAAGGAATCTCCTCCATAAAGAACTTTTAAACCTGAACTTCTGCTTAGAACTCCTTCTAGGATTTAGCTATTTAAAATTCTCCAAAGGTCTGCCCAATTTGTGCTTGCCCAAGGAAGTTTCCTCCTCTTAATTTTGTTAAAAAGAGTTAGTTCATAACTGGATGGCTGGGTGTGACTACAATTTTACAACTAGTTTAATGCCTTGTTACCACATTAGAACTACTGTGATTGAATGTTGGGACTTGTCAGGGGGAAATCACATCCTGACTCCTTGACACAGTTAAATATTTACCCAGAAAACTGACCAGGGTGCTTTTTGGCTGTCCAAATGGCACAGCTGATATATCCACAAAGACTATGCCTATTATAGCTGGTGGGTCTGGGGACTGTGGTTTTGTACAAATTTATGCTTATACAATTTTAACCAGCACACATCATTTTAGAAAATTTTTGTAATTAATTGTCTATGTTTTGTGAGTGCAAAGACTTTCCCAACACAAGCACACAAAAAGAAAAGAAAAGATAAATCAAGCTTCTAATAGATAATCTAATGCAAGATTATCTATTATGGACTAATAATGGAAATTCTGGTTCTTACAGAATTCCCAGATCACATAAAATTCTTCTTATTGTGATTAAGGGCCTGGGGTCAGCAGGAAATCACAACAAAATGGTTCTAGCTCTAGTATGAGTTTGAATGCTCATTGCCTTCTTCTCTCAATGATTCCCTCTACTCTGGACCTATATACAGAACATGTTTAATCCTGGAGGAAGAGTGGGAAGTTGAGTGATGAAAATTCCTTGGAATGCTTTATTCTGTTTTCAATTCATTGATGAATTTAAAAAAAATTAATGCTTTATTTTCCCTGATTGCATATAAAGACAATTTATCTGATGAATTTTCTTTTTTTCATTTTTGTTTTCTTTATTTTTCATAATTTTAATTTAATTTTTTTTAAATATACATTTCTTTTTTTTTCTTTTTATTTGCAAAACATATGTATGGTTAATTCTTCAACATTAACCCCTACAAAGCTTTCTGTTGCAAATTTTTCCTCCCTACTCCCCACCCCTCCCCTAGATGACAGGATATCTACTACATGTTAATTATGTTAAAATACTTGACAGATCGAATATATGTATACATATTTTCACACTTAACATTGTTGTGCAAGAAAAATTGTATCTACAAGAAAGAAAAGTCAGATAAAGGAAACACAATGCAAGCAAACATGAATTGAGAGCATGAAAATGTTATGTTGGGATATTTCACATCCCTCTCTCTGGGTGTATATGGCTTTCTTCAGTGAACAATTGGAAGTGATTTGAAACATTTCATTGTTGAAGAGAGCCATGTCCATCTATCTGATGAATTTTCAAGAATATTTTTGGTTGCAATTTTGATGTACTTGAATCTCAATCTATCAATAAGCATTTATTAGGTACCTGTATATTCCAGCCACTGTAATAAGCAGTGGAAATACAAATACAAAAGACGAAACGATTTCTCCTGTCAAGGAGATTATATTCTAGGAGGGTAGACAAGACATATGTTACACAATTCAATAAGTATTTATCTAGCATCAACTATTTGTGGAGTATTACTCTAAGCACCAGAGAAGATTGAAATAGAGCTGATCTCAAGGAGTTTGCCATCTATTAAGGTGATTATGATACAAGTGAAGACAAGTACATAAAGAATGACTGAATAACTTGTGCTGCATGAATGTGAAAGCATACTATTGTGCTGTAAGAAATAAGTAAATATTTTCAAAAAATATTTTTCCTCAACTCTTTAAATATTTGTATAGTAATAACAAAAAGCATCAATAAAACTTAAAAAAGAAAGACAAGCACATGAATGAACAGAGCCATAAGAAAAAAATTCTCTGAAACATCTATCTTATAAAAATGAACAATTTTGAAAACTTTTATAAGATGATAAAGAATGAAATGAGCAGAACCAGGAGAACAATTTCTTCAAAAATAATGCTACAAAAAAAAACCCAACAAATTTGAAAATTGTAAAAGCTGTGATCAATACAATGACCATTCATGATTCCAGAGACCCCATGATGAAACATACCATTCACTACAGAGAGGTGATTGCAAGAACTTTTAAGAAAAGTTCTCTGAGATTCAAAAAAGAAAAGATCATTGGTGACTTGGAATATGAAGGAAGGTTTCATGGTAAAGGTAATATGTGGGTTGGAACTTAAAGGACTCTCATGTATCCATATTGGTCTTTTGGATAGCTCCTTTTTTACTTCCTCATCAGAATTATTGATTCTGTCAGAATTTTATTTTTGAGAACATCCTGTCCTTCTTGAACTAACTTCCTATATGAGATTTTGGTTATGAGACCCTATCTATTATTTCTCTGAACTTTTTGAAGTCTACTCCCTTCAAATCTCCCTCTCAAAACCTTAAACCCTAAGGAATGTGGCCTAGGATTTCCATCTTTCTCTCTTACCTTTAAGATAGATAATGTCTTCATTTCTTCCCAATTTCTTCTCTAGTAGCCAGTTAATCTTGAATGGCTAAAATCAAATACAAAATAGTAGTCCTCCTCATTTTTTTCTTTCCTTTAAAAATAAATTTATCTTTAAGGCAGTTCAAGACTTTTATCATCTGCTTTTATTTGAGTGACCTAGTTAGATGCTATCTGCCATGTAGTCAGCTTACCTCTTGCTTACTTAGTACCTTTGGCTTATTCATCCAATTGAATATTTTTTGAGGGCAGGGTCTATTTAATTTTTCTCTGTGTTTCCAGCTATGGGTCCAATGCTTGGCACATAGTAGTGATTAAGAAATGTTTATCAAATGAAGGAGCAATGACTTTCTGATTTTTTTTTCAGATGGTGATAGTAAGAATTATGATTATGGCAGTTTTCCCCCCTCCCAGTTATAACATAACTGAGAATCTGATGCTTTAAAGCAATCACTTCTCAACCGGGTTGAGAGTAGATTTGAAGCTTTTTGTTTCATGGTATTTTTTTAAACTATAGAATAACTATTTCTTCTACATAAAAGAAGAGTCAAAAACTCAAAATCTCACATTGATAGAAAAACTTAATAATTTATAACAATGCTATACTTTCTTGGAAGGTTGAAATATAAACATCAAAAAATAAAGTAGTTTGTGGAACTGCTAAATCATAATGTCACATTTCATCTTGACTTTGCACTGTTCAAATAATTCCCTCCAGGTTTGTGCTTCCAATAAACCAAGGTGGGGATGGAAGAAAGGAGAAAGAGTTTATTCTCCTTTTGAGAAATATTATAATATGTCTTTCCACAAAGCCAGCATTGGCTCAGGACCCAAGATCTCTCCAAACCTTTGAACTTAAGATGCTGCCAAAAGCCTGGACATGTTCCTCTAAAGTTGTTTGCTCAATAACCAATGATCTGACAAAGAAACACAAAATAGAGGAAGCAAAAAGAAACCCACACTCAGGATTTCTCTGCTGAGCTCCTGCTAAAAATGTTTTGTGGGAGTGGCCATTAAACTACTGATATTGAGAAGGATATCTATCTTTCACCTTACTCTTCACCAAAAGTATCAGAGTTAAAGAAAGAAAGAATATTTCGTGGAATGTTTTAAGTCTTGTATTCCTCATTCTTATATTGCCCCAATTTATTCATGCCCTTCCATATTACATGTCATTCCCATCACATACTGTACTTATCACTATGAACTTGTATTGTCTGAGAAACAAGTTTTCCCAAGATCATTTTTAAGGTAACAACTTTTCAATTTAATGGTAACTGTCTCTGAGCACAGGCAGTTGTAAAAGAATTTCAGTCAGTGCCCAAAAATGTTTGGAAGCATAAAAACTATGTCTGTTGTCTAATTACTATTTGGTTTCTGATCATTGATTTGGGACAAGAAGTTACCATATAAATAATAGCATTATGAATTACATGTAATGTTCCTTGTTCTACTAATAATTTGTTGTTGCAGCAAGTTTTGGGCTATTGAAATATTAAGTAGTCATGTCCATAATTGGGATATTAAAAGTTAAACAATGTTTTTTATTCTTTTTGGCCTATGATCCTTTCTCCTTGAAATCTCAAAGGCAATGCATTCTATTTGTTTTCTCCCAGGTTGGGCAGTGTAGTGAATAGAGTGATGGTCTTAGAGTCAGGAAGACTTGAGTTCAAACTCTACCCCAGATGCTTCCTAGCTGTAAGACCCTGTGTAATTTTGTCCTCCCAACATGTATTTTTTCACATGTAAAATGGAAATAATGCTTTCATTTATCTTACAGGGTTGTTATAGAGACCAAATGAGATAACATCATTGGGATGTTAAAAGTTAAATCATATGCTTTTTTCTTTTTGGCTAATGACCCTCCCTCCTTAAATCTTGCAGTCCATTCTATTTGTCTTTTCTCAGGCATTAAATTTTCCCTTGCTAACACATCATCATCATCATTATCATCATCATCATCATCATCATCATCATCATCAACATCATCACTATTATTGTTCTTTTGTTCCTGATTCATTTTCTTATTAAACTGCAAGCTTCATGAGGTTAACAATTTGTAGTATTTTCATGAAAAGTAGCATAGAATACTGGGTAACAAGTTGGACTTGGAATTAGGAAGAACAGGTTTCAATCTTGCCTCTGATATTTGCTGAGTTATTTGACCTTGAGTGAGTCATTTAACTTCTCTGAACCTCAGTTTTCTCATCTGTAAAATGGTATGTTGTGAAAATCAAATGAGATGATGCATATCAAATATTTAGCATGCTCCAAAGTTCTACTTAAGCATCATTATTATGTTTTCTGCCCCTGTCTATCATGGTGTCTGGCATATAGTAGGTACTTAGTATATGTGTTGAATTGAATCAATCTGCACAAATATTTTCCCCATCTTATTATATAACTGACCCTGGATTTTCTAATGTTATGGTAGAGGACTCTAACATATGGTAGGATCTACTGAGAAGTAAAGATTTTAAGCAGTGTCTGCAATCCAAGAACAGCCTAACTAAGGGTAAAGAGATTCAGTATTGGCAGGTTTATCTACCCAATGATAAATGAAGTCTTATAACCTGACATTCCATAAAAAACCAACAAAATACAAAATGACCCTAGATTTTGTGAAACCCTCTTCCTCAAAGATGATGCTGGAGGAGGGGCGGAGGCAAATTAAAATTCTATTGTTCTTTATAGCACCTGTGAACATTAATTTAACTGTTATTATTCTCAACATGAGATCTTTGTCCAGACATCAATAAATGGATATAATTCAATTCTTGATTCCTTTGATATTTGATCTTAAGATTTTGAGTCTGAGTCTTCTTTTGTATAGAAAAAATAACTATTCTATAGTATCAAATATCCTTAATATTGGCATTTTTGTGTGTGAGGCAAAAACTTTGCTCTGATGGTAGAGGTGTTTTCAGAACACTTACTATTTGTGGCACTTCTCATCAAATGTTGGTACCTTCTTGAAGCTTATTAAACTTTCAAGAATTATTTGCATGGTTGAGTTTCATGGGAAGCTGAAAGGATCAAAAAAGAAGAGTATTTTTATTCTAGAAGCAGAAAAAAAAAAGCAATGGAAGACCAAGAGGGACATGATATCTGCCTCTGAGGTGGCAAAGAAATGAAAGAAAATCATTCAGTCTATCCAAAGAGGAGCCAGTCAGACAAATGACATTTACTAAATCACTCAGAAAAGTCCAGTCTCTATCCCTCTATGGAATGAACTGAGGAAGTTATCTCCTAGTGCCTGCCTAAGGGCCTCTCTTAGGTACTACTTAGGGGAAGCAAAGAGGGAGGCAAAAAAAAAGTTAAGCTAAAGTATGTGAGAATAAGGGTAATTTCTTAAAGAGCTAATTTGAGAAGGGCTTTAACAATACCCTCCAGGCATTCAGGCTGGGAGATCTGAAGTAAGAAGATTCAATTGACATCTTCAAAGAAACCTGGTGTGAGCTGCAGTGATCTATGGAGTAGTTAAGTAGTGGCTTTGGGAATGGAGTTCCAGAGGTGGGTGGAACTGAAACTCTAGCATTTGAAGACAAATTAGCCAAGGTAGGTAAGTTGTGAACCTGGAGGCAATTGTAAGACCTCAGTTCAAATCTAACCTCAGACACTGATTAGCTGTGTGAGTCATAGCCATGTTACTTCATCATTGTCTGCCTTTGTTTTTTCCTCTATAAAATAGGCATAACAATACCCCTTAGAGTTATGATTTTCAATTATGTCTGACTCTTCTTGACCCCTTGGGATCATACTTTTCATGGGGGTTTCTGGCAAAAATATTGGAGCTCTTTGTCATTTCCTGAAGGCAAACAGATGCTATATGATTTGTCCAGGATCACACAGTATCCTGAGTGTCTGAAGCTAAATTTGAATCAAGACCCAGCTCCCTGCCTATTGAGCCACCTAGTTGCCCTTTGTAGAATCATAGTGAGGATCAAATGAGATAATATTTGTAAAGTGCTTTGCAAACCTTAAGACATTATACAAAAGAGTATTAGTTTGTCTTGGCTATGATAACACTGCCAAAACTGAAATAGGAGAGCAGGATGGCTAAAGTGGACAGCAGCAAAACCAGAGAAATGTTTTCAGATGTTCTAGCAGCCAGCCTTCTCTCATATTACCTCAGAGATGTAAGAGATGGCAGTCACTCAAATAACTTTTCCTTATGTATTTTTGGAGGATGAGTCCTGTGTCTTCTAGGTGTTTAGGTATAGGAAGCTGTGGGAGATACTATTTTCTGTTGGTTTATAAAATGATTAGACATGCTTTTATCATAGAGGTTTTCTCATTAGTTACATCTTACAAATATGATTCAAGTAAATGTGTTAGTGTTTTATTTCTGACAATTTTTCTGGTCTTTGAATAAGATTCTGAACTGGGTAAAGGCTTGAGTCAAAAATAATTTCTTCTCAAACATTAAACTTTAGCATAATATGGAAGAACCTAGAGTAAGGGAGGAGATTCCTTTGATAAAAGCAATTAGAAAAAAATAAATAAAAAATAAAAGCAATTAGAAGGCAAGAACATCATGAGGCCAAATGGAAGAATACCTCACAGGTTCTCGTCAAAGGGGTAAATAAAGCAGACTGTCAACTGTGATGGATTTGGCTCTTTTCAACAATGAGGTGATTTCAATAGACTTGGGATGGAAAATGTCATCCACATCCAGAGAGAGAGCTACAGAGACTGAATGTAGTTCAAAGCATAGTATTTTCACCATTTGTGTGTGTGTGTGTGTGTGTGTGTGTGTGTGTAGTTGCTGTTGTTTGTGTTTGCTTTTTTTTTTCTTTCTTGCATTTTTTCACTTTTGATCTTATTCTTTTTTTGGTTCAGCATGACAAATATGGGAATATGTTTGGAAAAACTGTACACATTTAACCTATATCAGATTTTGAAGAGGGGAGAGAGGGAAGGAGAGAGAAAAATTTGAAACAGAAGGTTTTATGCTACAAGTCACTCACCTTTCAGTGTTAATGATAGATACAAAAACAAAGACATCATGTCAAACCAATTATAGAAGATTAAGATATTATATGAAGAAATTAGCTTATTCTTCCAAACTTCTTTCTCTCTTTACTATTTGTGTGTCTGTATTGAATAATGAACAGGTAAACCCAGAGATGTTGCAGGTTTGGTACCAGACTGCTACATTTAAGCAAATATCCTAATAAAGAGAGTCACATGAACTTTTTTGGTTTCCTAGTACATACATAACTTTATTTAAAAATATTGCTAATAACCATAATCTATGAGTTATGATCTCTTTTTTGCTGGTGGAAGGTTTTGTCTCAATGTTAATGTCTGCTGACTGAGCAGGGTGGTGGTTGTTGAAGGTTGGGGTGGCTTTGGCAATTTCTTAAAATAAGACAACAATGAAGTTTGCCCTATCAATTGACTCTTTCTTTCACTTGAACAAGGTTATTAATTGGCCTAATTTCAATATTATTGTGTCTTAGTAAATAGGGAAGCCCAAAGAGAGGGAGGCCGACAGAAATGCTTGGATTGATGGATCAGTCAGAACATGCACAATGTTTAATCTATTAAATTCACCATCTTCTATGGGAACAGTTCATAAAGTCCCAAAACAATTAAAATATTAATATCAGAGGTCACTGATCACATATCACCATAACAGATATAATAATAAAAAATTTTAAATATTGCTAGAATTGCAAAATATGATGCAGAGATGTGACTTGAATATATGCTGTTAGAAAAATGGTACTGATAGACTTTCTGGATGCAGGATTACTATAAGCCTTCTATTCATAAAAAAATACAAAGCAAAGTGCAATAAAATGAGGTATGCCTTTATACATCCACAAATGTAATTTGATATTTGGGCACTTCATTGATCAAGCTGACACAATGATGAATGGAAAACAATACATTGGAAAATGTGATTTGAAATTAAAATTTTTAAAGAAGTCAAATAAATGTTTGTAGACTGACCAGAGGGCTCATACCACTATGTTGCATATGCTTTCCTAAACAAGAGTCAAAAAGTGTTACACTTAATGAGCAGCAAACAATATGAAAAATACAATTGAATGCATCTGAACAGACATAAAGGACTTGATTATTGATATTTCAGAATCAGCTGTCTGTGAACAGTCAGACTATTGACTAATTAAAACAAAGGTCAAAATCAACATTAAATTAGAGGAAAGGATAAAGATGAGATAAAGACAAGGCATTCAATTACAGCTCTAATCTAATCAGTTTAAACATGCTTTTGATTCTGATAATGGAACATGGATAAAAGTAAGGACATTGACTAATTATCCTCATTTCCTATAGATTTTTCTTTCTTAAATTAAAACTTTTCTTTTTTAGGTAATTAAAATTGGATTTCTCTCCCTCCCATTTCTCCTATTAAAAAAAAAAAAAAAAAAAAAAATTGTAACAAATAGACACCATAGAACAAAGCAAATTTTGCATTGGCCATATTCAAAAAATATATATAGGAAGGAACTGATTCAAACAAAATGACTTTCCTAGAGTCATATAGTTAATAAGAGTCTGAGGCAGGATTTGAACTCAGGTCTTCTCAACTCCAGACCCAGTGCTCTATCTACTGCATCACCTACCTGTCTCATAAGATAATAAAAATAAAGACAGGAAGAATGAATGGATCTGAACAAGTTAGCACAGAAGAAATCTATCCTTGATTTTTAAGGTATTCGAGTTGCTTTTTAAAAAGATAAATCAAAGGAAGGAAGATTTTAAAAGAATGGATAGGGTTTTGTTAGTCAAAAAGGCAATATTCTTTTTTTTTTTTAATTTTTATTTTATTTGCATAACATATGTGTGGGTAATTCTTCAACAATAACCCTTACATAGCTTTCCGTTACAAATTTTTCCCCCCAACTCCCCACCCCTCCCCTAGATGGCAGGATATCCACTACATGTTAATTATGTTAAAATATTGGCAAATCGAATATATGTATACATATTTCCAAACTTATCATTGGTGTGCCAGAAAAATCTTATCTACACAAACGATATATCAGATAAAGGAAACACAATGTAAGCAAACGTCAATCAAGGAGTATGAGAATGTTATGTTGTGGTCCACATTTCGCATCCCTCTCTCTGGGTGCATATGGCTTTCTTCAGTGAACAATTGGAGGTGGTTTGAAACATTTCATTGTTGAAGAGAGCCATGTCCATCAGAATTGATCGTCATATAGTACTGTTGTTGCCGTGTATAATGATCTCCTGGTTCTGCTCATTTCACTCAGCATCAGTTCATGTAAGTCTCTCCAGGCCTCTCTGAAATCATCTTGCTGGTCATTTCTTACAGAACAATAATATTCCATAACATTCATATACCATAATTTATTCAGCCATTCTCCAATTGAAGGGCATCTATTCAATTTCCAGTTTCTAGCCACTACAAAAAGGGCTGCCACAAACATTCTTGCACATGTGGGGCCTTTTCCTTTCTTTATGATTTCTTTGGGATATAAGCCCAATAGAAATGCTGCTGGGTCAAAGGGTATGCACAGTTTGATAACTTTTTGAGCATAGCTCCAAATTGTTCTCCAGAATGGCTGTATCCGTTCACAGCTCCACCAACAATGCATCAGTGTCCCAGCCCTCCCACATCCCCTCCAACATTCATCATTAACTTTTCCTGTCATTTTAGCCAATCTGACAGGTGTGAAGTGGTATCTCAGGGTTGTCTTGATTTGCATTTCTCTGATCAATAGTGATTTGGAGCACCTTTTCATATGACTATAAATAGTTTTAATTTCATCCTCTGAAAATTGTCTGTTCATATCCTTTGACCATTTATTGATTGGAGAATGGCTTGAATTTTTATAAATATGAGACAATTCTCTATATATTTTAGAGATGAGACCTTTATCAGAACCCTTAAATGTAAAGATGATTTCCCAATTTATTGCTTCCCTCCTAATCTTGTCTGCATTGATTTTGTTTGTACAAAAACTTTTTAACTTAATATAGTCAAAGTTATCTATCTGGTTTTCAATTAAAAGTTCCAGTTCTTCTTTGGACATAAATTTATTCCATCTCCACAGGTCTGAGAGGTAAACTATATTATGTTCCTCTAACTTGTTTACAAAATCACTCTTTATATCCAGATCATGAACCCATTTAAATCTTATCTTGGTATGTGGTGTTAGATGTGGGTCAAGCCCTAATTTCTTCCACACTAGTTTCCAGTTTTCCCAGCAGTTTTTGTCAAATAGTGAATACTTATCCCAAAAGCTGGGGTCTTTGGGTTTATCAAAAACCAAATTGCTATAGTTATTGCCTAGTTTGTCTTGTGATTCTATCCTATTCCACTGATCGACTACTCTATTTCTTAGCCAGTACCAAATGGTTTTGATGACCGCTGCTTTATAATATAGTTTTAGATCTGGTACAGCAAGTCCACCATCTTCAGCCAAAAAGGCAATATTCTTGAAAAGACCTCAGGAGTTGTCCATGCACAGGGCTACTTTTGCATCTTTATCAAATTCTCCAACAAGGTAATTAATTACTATGCATGTGTTAAGATCATGCTGGATTGCTGGATAAACAAAACCATAAAGAAAATTCTACCATGACCTTCTGAGGTCATGGAAGACTTAGTATAGCTAAGTCTTCCCACTTTCTTTCTTTCTTTTTTTCAGAGAAATCTGCTCAAAGCCCATAGAGAAGAGAAATTCCTTCTAGCTGGTTCTGCTTGGATATAGCATTGTACTAATCTAATCAAGACCCAGAATACAAAAGGGTTTCCCAAGTTTACCACTACTCAGAAGAAATCTGCTTGGCAATATACACAGGAAAAAGAAAGGGGATGAATCAAGGAATCAGTCATCTAACAAACATTGTCAAACACACAATATGCCAACTACTATGCTAGGTGTTGGAATTATAGATGCAAAAATGCATATTGTCCAAATTATGACCTGCTGTTGGATGGGTAGTCCACTGAGTTTATCCATCAATAGAAGCATTTTAGTCAATCATTACAGATGGATGGTTAGCTGGATCCAGGACTCAGCAGGAAGAGACTGGGCTCTAGGTAGTTGAGAAATTTCATAGCATGTTTAATGATCTTAAACTGCTCCCTGACACAAAAGTTCATATTTTCAACAACAATAATCTTCTTGAATACAACATAATTGGGAACCCACTACCATGTTTTCTGAAGAATCAAAATTGCAGATTTTGTAGTTGCAGAAGGTCATTAAAATATTGTGAATATAAGAAAGCTGCAGCATATTATCATTGGTGCTTTGTACAGAGAAAATATTATAAAATTAGTTAATAATAACAATTAGCATTTAAATAGAACTTTGAGGTTTGCAAAATACTTCACAAATATTATCTCATTTGATTCTCACAATAATCCTAGGAGGCAATTGCTATTATTATCTCCATTTTATAAATGTGGGAATCAAGGCAGGGAAAGATTAAGGTCCCATAAATACTGAAAATCTGGGATTTGATTTGAACAGAAGACTTCCTGACTTCAAGTGGAACACTGTACCCACTGTACCTGCTCAACAGCAACAGCAACAACAACAGCAGTAATAACTACCACCACCACCACCAACAATCTTTGTCACCACCACCTCCACCACCACCATTACCACCAAAAAAACAAGAACAAAATCACTCAGCATTTATGTAGTACTTTAAGGGTTTGCAAAACACGGCTTTTGTTGTATCCTTTAGGAGACAGCTTTATCATGTTGGAAGAATGAGGACTGACAAATGAGCCTAAATTCTGTGCCAAAAAATAATAAAATACCTATGCCTTATAGAAGTTCAATGTGTCCTATGTGGAAGATTTATAGAGGAAAATGTATCAGAGTCTCATGGGATGAAAAATCATGGATGTATTAAAATCTATCCCATAATTGAATATCCATATTAATAAAATCATGGATTTAAACTTTCAGATTAAATTGAATTAAATTTAAGAATATTTATTTAACTAATAATCCTGTTGCATAGAGTAATATTTATTCAAGAAATAATGAAGAACTTTATTCATGTGACATTATATGTTACTAACTTTGAAAACTAATTTAGATATAATTCTTCCATGTTGTATTGGAAGAGGTCCTGATTTCCTTCTGCCTAATGTGCATTATTGCTCATATCCATTGTCCATTCTTGGCAAAATCTTCACTACCTTTAACTCTCCTGGTCTCTTGCTCAAATTTTACTTCCTATTTGTGTCCATGGGGAGGGGGACATCTCAAAAGGGACATCCCAAAGCACATTTGGGATACTGAGCTACTGCTTCTGTCTCAAGGAAGGATTGAAAAGTCTCATCTTGTCAAATGAAATTCATTTAACATCTGCCTCCCTGATGTGGTATTAGAAGAAATAACACAGAGATTCTTCAGTTCTTACTCTGACATGTTGATATGGTACATCCACATATGAAATGATCTGGGCATCTCTATTTCAAGCCTTTGGGACCAACTTTAGAAAACTATATTTTTAAAACTTCAAGTAAAAAGAGGTGTTACACCCAGCAAAAAGTAACTACTTTGAATCTTAGCCAGCCAGCTGTAAAATCTTTATACAAGTCTTAAGAGCTTGCAGTTTCCCAGGAATGTCCCTGTTAGACATCCCCCATTGTGCTGGATACCTTGCTTTGTGTAGCAAGCACTCAAAAAATAGAAATAGTCATATTTAAGAATTTTTTTAAATGAAATATCATATTAAGCCTTCTCAAATGTTGTTGCTCAGATCTTTAGAGAAGCAATACCTAGAAGCAAGGAAAGGTGAATAGTGAGTGGCCTTTGAGTCAGGGAGATATGCTTTCAAGTCTTGTTTGAGACATACTGAATGTATGACCCTGGCAAGACATTTAACCTTTCTATGTCTTGTTTTCCTCATCTATAAATTGAAGAGATTGGACTCTATCTTTAAATCTACATTTTAATAAGATCACTCAAATGGAATATTTTGTTGTTGTTGTTATTCTGAGCCAGCTGGTTTTATATGTAAATCTTAACTGTTGTTTTTTTTGTTTGTTTTTGTTTTTGTTGTTGTTGTTGTTGTTGTTGTTGTTTTGTGCAAGATTCCAAGCCTTCACTCTACAGAACCAAGCAGAAGATTATATATACTGAACTTACTAATGGGTACCAAGATGCCAACTCTGAGAGTTGGAGCAGCTTAAGTAAAAAGGTACACACAAAAAGTTATGTCTGGACCTTTGCTGGGATTTTTCTTTCCATGCATTTAAAAAGTATTAGTCCTGAAAGAGGGCCAGACATTCTCCATCTGTACTTCCAAAAATCATTTGGAAAAGAAAAAATCCTGGCATGTGTCCTTCAGTCCTGTTGTGGATAAAAACAGATGCTCCCATGGACTATATAAAAGCACAACATGAATCTTTTTCTTCCTGCTTTTTTGACTAGAAAACACCATCCATACCAGTCCAAAACAAGACAGGTGGCATCCATACAAGCTGGAGATGAAGTAATGAGGTAATAGACTGTAGGATCTGCCATGGCCAAGTTCATTGGAGTTGGCTTCTATTCAGAATACTCATTGTCTCCTTGTTTTAATGAGCTAGTTCTATAAAATGCACAGCTTCTGACATCACTTTGATTTCCTAAAATTTATTAATCATCTCTTTGTGTACTTGCCTTTGCACAATTTGCTTTTGATGTACTGCAAATATCTATTATATTTATGTAGACCTGTCTATAACAAGAAACCCAGGGTTCCCAGCTTTGGAGCACGAGGGCCTAAGGCTATGGGAAGAAAAGATCTTGAAAAGAAAAGTCTCCAGGGGTGGAGAAGCAGCTGAAGAGGCAGGTCCCACCACTTAGCATAGCTTTTACAATGATGGAAGAGTCTTGATGTCAGGGGCTAAGAAGAAGTCCGCGCATTCTGCTAAAAGAACAAAAACAATATTTTAACCCCTCTGGTTTGTAGTAATCAAAATTGTAAATCCAGTAAAGTGTGCATTTTTGGTATTATTCCATTGCTCTTTCTGACCCTGTTTCTTCTCTTCTTTCTCTTGTCATAGCCTCATGCTGTCATACAGCTACCAATAATCTTGTGCTGACTTCTAGATACCCAGGGCCTTCCATCTCCCCCTTCCCCTTAGAAGCCTTAGTTTGATAGATCTTTGTCTTTGTGTTTCCCCCTTGTTAGCCTCCTGCACTTCCTATGTTCGTTTTGTTAGGGCCCTGATAAATGACTGGCTAGCTAATCGAATAAAATACTTGAAGCAAAAAAATTCATGACTCGTGTTGGCTGAATGGGCTATGTCATCCAGATAATATTTATATACAGCCTGATGTAATTTAATTCCACTGGACAAATATTTGGTAAGTGCTTATTATGCAACCTATCTTCAAAGATTGTTGTGAAGATCAAATGAGATAATTGTAAAGTGCTTAGCATAGTGCCTGGTGCATAATAAGTGCATAACAATAGCTAGTAGATAGGTAATTGACTGTCACTGAAGATTTTTGAGCAGGGGAATGATAGGTCAAACCTATGTAGTCAGGATATTGCTTTGGCTTATTGGGGGAGAAAATGGAAATAGGGAGAGAATACTTAGAAAGTTATTATAATCATTGAGGATAGGGGCACTAATACTCTGAACTAGGTAGTGTACCACTAGGGAGTAGAGAGAATGTGTTGAAGACAAGAGATGTGAAGGCAGACTTGGTAAATAATTGGACAAGATGAGTAAAAGGGAAGGAAAAATCCCAGATGATTCTGAAATTGCCAACCTGGGTGCCTAAAAAATTGGTGTTGGCCTCCAAGAAATATCTAAGTTTGGAAGTTTTGGATATGTTGGGTTTGAGATGTTGACAGAACAGACATTCTTATGGAAGAGAGAGAGAGAAAGAGAGAGAGAGAGAGAGACAGAGAGACAGAGAGACAGAGAGAGACAGAGAGAGAGAGACAGAGAGAGACAGAGACAGAGACAGAGAGAGAGAGACAGAGAGAGACAGAGAGAGAGACAGAGACAGAGAGACAGAGAGACAGAGACAGAGACAGACACAGACAGACACAGAGACACAGAGACAGACAGACACAGAGACACAGAGACAGACAGAGAGAAAGAGACAGAAAGACAGAGAGAGACAGAGACAGACAGACGGACACAGAGAGAGACAGATGTACAGAGAGACAGACAGACGAGAGAAAGAGACAGAGACAGAGACAGCGAGACAGAGAGACAGAGAGAGACAGAGGAGACAGAGACAGAGAGAGAGAGAAAGAGAGAGACAGAGACAGAGAGAGAAAGAGAGAGAGACAGAGACAGAAAGAAAGAGAGAGAGAGAGAGAGAGAGAGAGAGAGAGAGAGAGAGAGAGAGAGAGAGAGAAAGAGAGAGAGAGAAAGAGAAGAGAGACAGAGGCAAGAGAGTTCAGGTCTGACCTTGAGGGGCAACCCTTGTTAGTGGGTAGGAGACAGATGATGATTTAGAATAGGACACTTGAGAAGTAGGCAAGCAGACAGGAAGAGAACTAGAAGAATGCAGCACAATGGAGAGAACCTTGGAATTAGCAGACCTGGATCTGAATCAATGCTTTACTATTTACTAGCTGTATATCCTTACAGAAGGTTCTTCATCTTAGTCTCAATTTCATCATCTTTAAAATGAGGGGATTGGCCTAAAATGCTTTTAAGCTCTGAATTCTGTGATCCTGTGAAGGGCTTAATCGAAAGAAGTAAGTGATACAAGGATTCCAGGCATCATGCCAGGGCCAGTGGAAGAGATATTTGGGGACAGATGGTTTTTTCCTGGTGCCCCTCCTGTCACCCTTCCCTCCAAGGAGACTTCCTTCTGCACCTATGGATTTGTCTCCAGTCACATTGACTCCATGCTTGACAACTTCTGTGTCTCTGCTTCCAGCGGCAATATGCAATTAGAATCAGAAAGGATTAGAGGAAAGCCCTGGTGGGCCCCCAGACTACTGGGAGCCTCCCCTTCCCACAAATGAAGGGACTCACTGGGCAAAAGGCCTCTTTCCCCTTTGGGCCAATTTGACTCTGTATGTAACTTAAGAACCTCTGCTCAGGAAGCACCACCTGTCACACCATCAGGAAGGAGTAGAATGTCCCTTGTCAGTACCACAGAATCCCATCATGACGTGGGTGCTCTCCATGCTCCCCAACCATCTGGCCTATATGTGATAGACACCCCACTCAGTGGCACATAGTCTGAACGTGATTTCTATCTGTACCCATTCTTCCTGCTTTTGTGTCCCCAAAGGGAATCTTAAACAGAAATAAGAAATGAATTCCTCATTGTCCTGAACAATTCTCTGAAAGATACACAGAATTCTTAGGAGGGGGAGGGTATTACTTAGATGCCTCAGTTTCCTTAACTGTTCCATGAGGTACTAGGTTTATTTGCCAGATACAGAACAACTGTCTCCCACAAAATCTAGATAAGGGTCTTTTGGTTGGGTTATGAAATCTTCTAAGGAAGAAGGCTGGAGAGAGCAGTTAGTCATAGTGGCTTCTGGGGTCTCACCTTGGCACTGAGTTCTTTAGGGCCTTTGTCATGTTGGTAGAGTGAAAAGAGTTTGACTCTGGAGTCAGAGAACCTTAGTTTAAACCTTACCTCTCGTATTTCCTGCCTGTGTGAGATTGAACATAATATTTAACATCCCTTGGCCTTAATTTCTCCCTTTGTAAAATGAGAGAGGATTATGTGGCTTTTGTGGTTCTTTCTGGCTTTTAGTCTGTGATCCTGGGTGTCAAATGCTATAGAGAGCTCATTATGAGTCCATGCTGCCTACGTATAAAATAATAATGATGACCACAAGGAAAGTTGGGCTGTGAGGATCAATTTTTGTTTTCCTGGAGAACCCAAGTTTAACTGAAACATGAAGGAATCCAAAAATACCCACCTCTCTCCCAAACTAATTCCCTGAAGTTTTTCCAATTAAGTATATGCAGCGGAATGTATTTTCCTGAGTGGGAGTTGGAAGTTCAGGAAAGACTTTATAATAGTTGTCTCCTACCTTAGTATTGAGGAACATTAAGATCTCCACTTCATTTCCAGGAGTAATTTATTGGGAGGTGTACTAAATTGGGGTAGGATTCAGCATTTAGTTATAAAAATACCATAATGAACTAGCCTTTCTCATAATCAATTCAATTGAATAATCTTTCAAGTGTCTAGTATGTATGAAATATTATGCTAGGCACTGGGTCTTGATCTATGTCTTGCCACTGTACCCATATGGTTCTGGTGGGGAAAGTGATGCAGGTGACCTTGCACACTTAAAGGTGCCCTCTCTTAAATCCAATTCACTTGGATGTCATAGCATTGCTTCCTTGATGTCATGGTACTTTTCAAGAATGAAGAACAAACAACATACTGGGTATACAGAGGTAAAAGAAATGGTGGCTGCTTTCAAGTTTCTTATGAATGTCATTCTATAATGCAAACAATTATAGACTTGTTATGGTAGATCTAAACCTCCACTAGATTGTTAGATCCTTGAGTACAAAAACATTCATTTGCCTCTTTTTGTATTGCCAGTGGTTAGCTTAGTTCATGGCATATAGCTTATGCTTATTTTATTTTTATTTATTGCTTTTTGCTGAGGAAGTTGAGGTTAAGTGACTTGCCCAGGGTCACACAGCTAGGCAATGTTAAATGAGATCAAATTTGAACTCAGGTCCTCCTGACTTCAGGGCTGGTGCTCTATCCACTGCGCCACCTAGCTTCCCCATATAGCATAAGTTTAATAAATTCTTATTGATTGAAGAGAAGCGATTTCAGAAGCGATTTCAGAAGCCATCTTATTGTGCATGGGTCCTTTTCAGCATTGGTGATCACACTATATTGGAAGGACCTGATGCACCAAATCAGCATATATATATATATATATATATACATATATATATGTATATATATTTGTATATATATACACATATATGTACATATACATATATTTGTATATATATACATTATATGTTTACATATATATATATATATTACAGCAATTTCCAATGCATTATAGGGTAGGGAAAAGAGTTCTGGATTTGAAGTGTAAGGTTCATATGTACCTCATATGGTACTAGGCCCATATCAGGTGCCAGGTATATATAGGTCCTCAAGAGATCCTAGTTAAAATGAAATACAGGTATAAGCTTTCACTGATCAAGGCAAGCCAGGAGCACCAGCATACCCTAGAGTGAGTAGTAGTACCTCTGGCACTTCCTTTTAGGACTACATATTATTCTTCGTGTTTTTGATCCTGTGGTGAATTTAGGAAAGGTCATGGAGGAGAGTTAGAAAAAATTATGATTTGACTCTTTGACAGAGATACTCACATAAATGAGATCCCAGATCCACTTGAGCACTGAGAGTTCATAATGGAGCCTCAGTAGAATGTAAGCTCCCTGAGGTCAGAATCTGTCTTATTTCTTTTCTTTTCTTTTCTTCCCTTTGCCTTTCTCTCCTTCCCCACCCCCTGCTTTTTGCCCTGCTCCTCCACCTTTTCTTTTCCTTCTCTCTTTTCTTCCATTTCCCCTTTTCCTTTCCCTTCATCTTTATATCCCCAGTGCCCAATACAGTGTGAAAACCAAAGTATACTGAATCATGATCTATGCAGTCTGCAATTGTAAGGCACTGGAGTCTTATTTGGGACATGACACTTAGGTCAGATTGGAGAATAAGAGGTTCTCATGAATACTAAAAAAGAACTTAACCCTCTCCCAGCCCTTCATGAACCTTCCTCCTCTTGTCATTGAGTTGTCCTGATTTATATCTTGCCACTGGACCCAGACAGCTCTGGAGTAAACTTTCCTTCACTTAAATTCAACTCACTTGCATGTCATGGCCTCCTCTCTGATGTCATGGTCCTCTTCAAGAATGAAGGACAAACAACAATAACAACAAAAATAGTACTAAATCTAGGATCTTATACATACTCCCTTAATTCTGTGCGCTGTACACAAGGCTAGAGTCCATATTAATTCCAAACAGATTTTACCTATACAAAAATAGTCATAGGATTTGCCCAGGGCACTTTCCTAGTTGGGATGACTCAGAAAGCTAGTTCCTGGTACAGGTTCTTTAGAACCCTACAATCTAGATGGGGAGATAAGCCCCTACAAAGAGAGCTAACAATATAGGGCAACAAATGAATGCCAAGGGCTTAATGAATGATATAGGCACTGACAGAAGCTGATGGTGTTCAGAGGTGGGAAATCTCAGCTAGTTTGCTTTTTATTCCCCACCCCCCCTCCAGAACCACTCCCAATGCTGGGAACTGCTTACCAAGTTCTTTCCATGATTATCTTAAAAGTGATATATTTTGGCAGAGAGGAAACAACAGAGGTTTCAAGTTCTTGTGTAAATGCTATTAAAGCAGATCAGTTTTCTAGGTTTCTGGGTCCCCAGGCAAAGAAAGTTCCAGGTGATAGTAACTTACATGGGTAAGGCACCTTAGAAGGTGAAACATCTCTTTAAAGTGTGTGAAGGGCTTTTAAGTGTATTCACTTATTGGAGCCTGGCAGCAACCTTGCTGAGCTGAATGCTTCAGATTTTATTAGTCCCATTTTTTTAACAGATGTTGCTTAGAGACGTACATTGCCCATGTTGACCAACATAGGAAATATCAGATAGAAGCCAGTCATGATCAACTCAACTTGCAATTGAAATTAGTGGAAAATGTTGGTCAGCAGTGGAATGCTAAAAATTTGGAGAAAAAGATTTTGTAGTCTACAGGTAATGAAAAATAATAATAACAATTTATAGAATTAGTTGAGATAGTACAATTATTATTTTCTCAGGGGGATTTTTTGGATGAGAAAACTAAACTTCAGAGTGGAGACATGATTTGCCCACAAGTTATCCATCTAGTTAGTGTTAAAGTCTGGGCAAATTTAAGTATTATGATTCTCCAGAATCATCCCACCACATTGATGCTACATAGAAATCTTCACATTTATGTAGCAATTTGAGATATTAAACAAAACAACACTGATTGGTAGGTAGTAACATTATTGTTGCTCAATCATTTCAGTTGTATCCTTCTATCTTGGCAAAGATATTGAAGTGGTTTGCCATTTCCTTTTCCGACTCATTTTACAGATGAGGAAACAGACAAACAGGATTAAATGACTTGCTCAGGGTCATATAGTCTATCAAAAACATTTTAAACAGTGAATCAGCCTATTGCCTGGCAGAAGTTTTTGCCCATTAGTGATTTAAAAATTCTTTTTTACTGGCTTGCCAATTGGTTTTGGAAGGAAATCCATAGAAACCTTTATTTATTTCTGAGAGAATCTCCCTCCCCTCCCCTCCCCTCCCCTCCCCTCCCCTCCCCTCCCTTTCCCTCCCCTTCCCTCCCCTTCCCTTCCCTTCCCTTCCCTCCCCTTCCCTTCCCTTCCCTTCCCTTCCCTTCCCTCCCCTTCCCTTCCCTTCCCTTTACCATTTCCTTTTCCTTTCTTTTCATCTTTGTATCATCAATGCCTTCCCCAGAAGGAGGGCTATTGGTGACACATTTTACATGTGAGTAAACTAAGGCACTGAGAAATCCCATATCACATCAGTAAGTGAGAGACTGGGACTGGAATCCAGGTTTCTTGACTCTTACCCTTTAAAAAGGTATTGAAAA
This sequence comes from Myrmecobius fasciatus, assembly GCA_023553655.1. Lineage (NCBI taxonomy): Eukaryota > Metazoa > Chordata > Mammalia > Dasyuromorphia > Myrmecobiidae > Myrmecobius > Myrmecobius fasciatus. Next base: position 203,807 of record JAJPUD010000522.1, read on the forward strand.
TTAATATTATTTTGGCCCTTAGTTTTTATATTAGGGGGAGGACATCAGCCAACTATCTTTCATATCAGTTATATAAATGTTGGAAGCCAAAGGAGAGTGATTCTATTTTTAGTAGTCATGCAAATGCTAAATCCAACATTATAGTCAATGCTATATGATCACTGAGGATGTTTCTCATACACGTCATCAACCTCCAGCCTCTAGCTACATGAATATCTGGGTTACTCATCCAGAGTAAGAGACTCAGTTCACTGAGAACACAGCAGAGTTCCAGGTACTAGGACAGTGGTTGAAGAGTCCATTTGTTAGAAATGGAGAACAGAAGACAAATTAAAGAGATATAGCAGAGGCAGTTTACAAAATTAGTCAGTTCTTTAAAGTTGTAGAGAAGGTGCTTACCTATACTATTAGGGATAATTTCCTTCTTCAAATTAATGAAATCACAGGTTTAATTCCCTATCTTTTCCTAATCATGGAGACAGAATCCAGAGTAATTGTTTGGCTTTAGGGATCTCTCACATACTCACCGATTTTCCTTGCTTTCCAACAATTCAATTGCCATAACCCACTCTGCTTCCAACCAAAGACAGATTCTCCCACACAATTTCCATTGCTCAAAGCTCTAGATAACTCTCTTTCTCTACTATATACATAGCCTCACCTCCAAACCCCAACAGAGTAGTCCAAACAAAAACCAAAACATTACTTACTTTCTTTCACATTTGTTACCTTCTTTGGCACAGATTGATAGGGAGTGGGGCATGTATTTCCTATCAAGTATCATTGCTAGACATTCTAAATAAAGGAGGAACTTGTGCTTATTGTGGTCAGCTCTGCCCTATTCTTGTAGGGCACCCAGTTAAACTCTCCTTACCAACATTCCCAGACTCTGACAATTGGATATGAAAGAAGGAGGGAGATGGAAAGGTCAAATACAAGTTCCAGATTTGGAACATCAGTAAATAAATGGAAACATCTTTAAAATAAGTTTAATGTGCCAGAAGTTTCAGTCTGCCAAATGCAACCACCTGTTCATCCATCATGTTTCCTTTATTCTTCTTAGATACATTCCAGAGAAAATAGTTAAAGCAGGAACTAGCATTTTTGCTGCCTCCCTTTCAAATAACCATAGATTGTAAGATACAGTAGATAGTTAACCTTTCCAGGCAGGAGATCTTTCACACATTTTGGTTGTGAGTCCTGAGTGAATCTTTTTAAAATCTCAGTGTCCCAGGCAATTCTTTTAAAATTACAAATTATAGTTGTCAATCCTATCACGTGTCACCTTAGGCAAGCCACTTAATTTTCCTAGGTCTCATTTTTTTTTTATCTGTAAAAAGAAGAGATTGGGTTACAATGGCCTTTGAGATTGCTTCCAGGTCAAAATCTTTGATCCTATGAGAAGGAATAATAAAGAGGATTTCATCATTGGGGGCTCGTTATACCAATGAAATCAAAGGTCAGAACATAAAAAAAACAAAAACAAAAACAACCTTTTTTATATGTACATATTGCATCCTCCCAACAGGATATAAGCTAGTTGAAGGCAAAGACTGCTTTTACTTTCCCCTTTATGATCCCAAGATCTAATATAATTTCTTCTAAATTTGGAGGCGGCAGAAGAAGTGTCTGGAATTGGCATTTCCTTGAGAGAAGAAGCTCTTTGAGGAGCTCTCCCTCACTTAAATCCAATTCACTTGGATGTCATGTCATTGTCTTCCTGAAGTCATAGTCCTCTTCAAGGACAAAGGACAAACAACTACCTCTGTAGTGTAAAGTTTTCTGGCTAAAAACCCAAGATTTTAATTGACCTGTCCAGGGTGATGCCCAGGGCTTCCTGACAATTTCTGGCTCTCTATTTACTATGCCATAATGTCTTTCACGTCATACACAGCAGGTACACAATAAACTTCTATTGAACTGATTTCACTTCACCCTGTACTTTATAACTCTGGAACTTGTAGTATGTCTTAGCTATCTTTCATAGCACAGTGGACAGTGATGAGCTTTTGTTAGAGGTGATAGCTAGAAGACTGTATTGTATTTTTCACTATGTTTAATGCCATGCCTTTGCCATTTTGAGACAATTAAGGTAGCACTTGAAAAAATGGGAAAGGGCCCAATTATTTTTTGGCACACAGTATCTATTTCCAGGGAATGATTCACAACACCTAAACTGAATAACATTCTAAATTCCCAAACAGCACCCATTTTGACCTAGATTATTTTTTTATACCACAGATATTTTACTTACATATACCTTTAATCATGTGGCAAATTACCTTATTAACCACCGGGGAGTCTAGGCTTATTACTTAATTATAACATCTCTTTCTTCTCATTAAAACCACATACATTTTAGTTCTGTGCAGCTTTGCATCTTCCCTTGCCTTTGGATATCTATACAATAATAGCAGTATAAAGGAATTTCTGTTATTTTGTGTTGATGGCTAAAGGGTTAGCAACATAAAAAAAGTAGGTGGGTGGAGGAGAGAACTGTCTGGATAGACTTACACTAGCCAGTCAACATAACAGCTACTTGGGTGGTATGGAGTTCTGAGATGTGTACAGTCGTTTACTGCTTTCTTTCGCCAAAACATCTGGAATGCAAAATCTTGTCATTAGACAGCCACACATGTTAGAAAAACAACAGGACAGAAAAAAACAGGACCCAAAAAAATAACTGGATAAAGCCTCATTATTGCTGGTAGGAAATTAGACATTTAAGTTTATACTTCAAAGCAACTATTTTTATTGCAGAGGCCCAAGCAGCTTAATTTATTGGACACTGGAGCAGGATTACGACAAAGAAAAGAAAAATCAAACCTGTAAGAAGTCATGTATTAAGTGGTTTTTAAAAAGAAAATCTGCAATAACAATGTTAAAAATTATAACCTTTTATTCATTCACCCACAAATAAGTAGATGGTTTAGAAAAAATTCCTTCTTTCCACAAAAAAGGATTTGTTCTTGTTGAAAATTGTCTCTCAAATAAATAACTCAATTATTTAAAAATACAGCCCCCCAATCTTAAAGTAATCTTTCCAGCATTAAATATATAATAATGCCATTCCCTCCCAACTTTTTCATTAAAGAGCTTTCACAATCATTATCTCTATCTCTCCCTTATCTTCATTCTCTTTCCATGAAATGGTTCCTTCCTGCTGTCCAAGTCCCTTCATTCTTAAAACAACAACAATAATACTTCCCATGCTCTCAAAATATTGTTCTTTGTGTTTTTTTTCCTTTCTTAGACAAACTCCTAGAAACATATATCTATACTTAATTGCCTTTACCTCCATTCCACATTCTGTTTTCAACACTTTTGAAACTGGCTACTAATTTTATTACACAGCTTAATCTGCTACCTTAAAAGTTACCCAATATCTTTGGAAAAATCTGAAGACTTTTTGTCAATCTTCTTTCTTTTTGACCTCTTCAGAAGTTGATACTACAGATATGGTGTCGTTCTGGAAACTGTCTTCCTTCTTGGTTTTTGAAACACTCTATCTTTGGCTTCTCCTAGCCAGGTGACCACACGTTCTCAGTCTGTTTTGCAGGATTATCATCATTTGCTTGCCCTAGTCACTGTATTACAAAACTTTTTCTTGTGTTCTTTTCTGTTCACACAGACACACACACACACACACAATTTTCTTTCTTAGTGACATCATCGGCTCATGTGGATTTAATGGTCATCTTTTTGTTGATGACTCTCAGATTGATATATCCAGCTCTAGTCATACTCCTGAGCTTCAGTTACCCATCACTTATCTAGTAAACATTTCATATAGAATGCCCTATAAACATTCTCAAACTTCTCTCTATTCATGCTGCCACCACATTAGTTCAAGGGTCTCATCACTTCTCACTTAGACTCTTAGAACGGACTCCAAATTGGTCTTTTTACCTCATCTCTCTTCAATCCAATTCATTCTTCACAAAATTGATAAAGGTGGTTTTTCCCAAAATGCAAACCTGTCTGTATCATTCCTCTATTCAATAATTTGTAATGGTTTCCTATTCTGGGATCAAATATAAACTCTCCTATTGGACATTTAAACTCCTTTGCAATCTGGCTCCATCCTACCTATTCAACTTTATTACATATTACCCTATTCTATGCATACTATAGATCTTTATATTCCTTTAGAGACAGCACTCCATCTCCTGTCTCTGTCTTTATACTGACTGTTCCTCCTGCCTCTTCTCCTTTCACTCTCTTCATTTATTTTTCTCCATTCATTCTTTCCTGTGAAGTAATAAATGATAAAAGGAATGGATTCAGAGAAATCTAGAAAAACTTACATGGATTGAAGCAAAGTGAAATGAGTAGAATCAAGAAAACAATTTTCAGGATGACTCTAACATTCATTGTAACATTGTAAATAATTTGTACAATGGCTATAACATTGTAAAGAAAAAAAGTTAAGAACTCTGGTTACAGTAATGATCAAACATGATATCAACACATCTTCAAAAGGTGAAAATTGTGTCTCTTCTTTGCCTACAAGCTTATTCTCTTAATTTCTTTTTTTTTGTTATTGTCACGGTTGAAATTTTTAATATCACATCAAATAATAATGGTGATAATGAATAATCTTATTCTCGAGAACTTATTAGAAAGGACTTTATTATGTCTTCTTTACTTTTAATGCTGGCTATAGGATTTAGCTAGATGCTATTTATCATACCAAAGAAAAGTCCATTTATTCCTACTTTTTTAACATCCAAAGAAAAATGGGTAATCATATTTTGTCAAAAAGGGGTTTTGGGGATATTTATTGAGATAATCATGTCATTTTTATTGTTTTTGTCATTAACATGATCTATTATGATTATAATTTTCCTGACATTCATAGATTCAAAGTAGAATGAACCTTGAGAGTTCATTTAATTCATCCCCACAGTTTTATAAATGAGGAAACTAGAGTATAGAGAGATTAAGTGAGTTATTCAAGGTCATGTAAGTAGTAAGTGGAGGAATTGGGATTTAAATCCCTCTTGTCTCATAGTAAATATTGTACTTTCTCTACTATATCATACATCCAGGGCCATTATACTGGCCTCATTACTTGACTACTCTGTTTTCCTTATGGATAACAAAAAATTAAATTCACTGTAGTTTTAGGACTAAATGTATTTTGTTCTTTTATTTTTTTCTTTGTGAACTACATTACACACACACACGTACACACAAATAGTTGTTAATTGAGAAGAATTATTAACTCATGAAACATGAATATGCTTGCTCTCTGTTATCCAGAAAATAAAAATAATTTAGAAAATGTAATTTTAGGACCATGCCAGCTATGAGAGATATTATGATATTCATGTGGAACTATATCTTTTTGTTACTGAGATGGTCAAATGAGATAATGTATGAGGGTCAAAAGAGATATATGGCTCCTTGAAAAGTACAAAGCACTTTATACAAAGTAGCATTATGATGACTATACAAATAACTCATTTGGAAATGTTGTTGCATGGCTGCTTCCTAAATTAAACTAAAGCTGGTCTCTGGAATTAGTCAAGCATTTCAAGATAATGGCCATCCATCCAACTGTCCCCCAGGCCTCTGTGAGTGGTAAGAAGACTGAAGTCTGCATGGCAGGCACATGTCCTCAGATAATTTCCCCAAACTCATCACCTGACAATTACAGTGTTTTCAACTCAAAGCTTCAAAATGTTTAGAAAAATGTTCATAAACATGTTTCAGAATCCCGTGGCATAATTGAAGCATTTTTCTAAGATTAAAAAGTAGAGAAAACTGGCATGAGGTTTGTTTGAACAAGTGTGTCGGTGATTTCTGTTCCTAAGAGGAGTGAACATCAGATGAGACTCCTAGCTATAGTGCTTAGAGAGCTTTGTTGCATGAACGTGGAGAACACAAAAGAATCTTGTTCAAAGCTCTGGGACATTGTATGACAAACCACCCCAAACTTGGAAATATAGTGGTTGGGGTGGGGGCAATATCTGGAAGAATTATATTCTCTATAGTTCCAGGAACAGAAGAAAATGAAGACAATGGGATCTTTGCTTTGATGCTTGTTTACATAGAAACATACACCTGATCCAACAGTTTCTTTAGTATAAGGCTTCCCAACTCTTTTCCCCAGACTTCCTCACAAAGGAAATAGACCAAACTGCTAGAGAAATGGTTGGTCACAGAGCATTGAAGAAGCACAAGATATCATTGTTGCATTTAAATCTATATTAATTATGGAGGAAAATGTTTAAAGGATTGAAAATGACAAGAATAATGATTTCTTTCTTGTGACCAGATAAAATTTTTAAAAAGTATAATCTCTCTTAGAATTGCCCTCTCCCCCCAACAGTAAATCCCATCTCCTTTGAGGTTCCAAAGGTGGGGATAGCAGAAGGGAGTTGTCTTGATTAGAAAGTTCTAGCAAGCTAACTCTCAGTTTCTGTTCCTGGATTTTATTTTTCAATTTTCAAGGGAATCACTTCCAGTCAGGGTACTGACTTAAAAAATATTCCTATGAAGGAAAAGAGCCAATTTTTAATCGGGGGGGGGGAGGTTTGGGAAGACTTTGTACTTTTTATTCTTAAAGGGAAAGGGTGCAAAGGTAGAAGACTGATTCAAATTGTAAGCGGTCACTCTGAGATATGAGCCTCTCTTGGCCTCCACGTTTTCAGTTAATGAACGGGCATGGGAAACTGGAGTAAGATCAAAGTCTCTTTATGACAGAATCACTGACATTCCTGAAAGAGCTCCAAATTCCTTTCTTCACAATAAGCATGAATCAAGTCACTGACATAAGGAGGACCCACAAAGCAAACCTTGACTTCTTTTGTTACCTTGACTTTCAGCTCATTGCCTTGTCTGACCTCCCTTAAAGTAGTTCAGCCTGGGTGGTTAGGAGGGGGAAGGGGGAAGACTTGATTGTTGTTCGTCCTTCACATAAAGATGTCCAAAGTCAAAGTCAAGAACCACTGAAAATGGAAACAAAGAAAGATGGTCCATTAGTATAGTTAAATATTTAGATTAGTCTACTACATTTGACTTGATCTGGAAGGGTAAAGAAAAAAAAAAGCGGCATACCCCAGAGTTGACTTAGAGAATAAAAGCTCTATTTAAAAGTGGATCTCTTTGGGGGTAACAATACTAATGAAATCAAACAAATAGGAGTGTGTCTCTACTCTCTCTGCTCTGTACTCTTCCCCTCCCCTTAAGCCTTGATTTAGCTGGATGTTGAATATCATTTTAGAGTTTGGATAATAAGATGGAATGGATTTAAGAGCCATTGTATCACCCAAAGTCTTTTCCACTAGTTTAAGTGCTATTACCCTTCCCCACAGCTAAAGAAGAGCCAACAAGCCAGTAAGAAAGAACTAGAATCTTTCTCTGTCTCTTTCTCTTGCTTTCTCTGTCTGTCTCTGTCTCTACGTCTGTCTCTGTGTCTCTCTTTTTACACTCTCAAAATGCTGTTCCCCTCAATAGTGACCATAGGTTTCCTTATTTCCTTTCCTGGCTTTAGACTTTGGGAGAAAGAATCATAGAAATATAAGGTCTTAGAGTCAGACAGGGAATTAAAGATTAGAAACCTGGGATCCAGAGAGGGGAAGTAAAATGTCCAAATTGTGCCCTTACTTGTCAAACAACATAACAAACATTTAGTAAATGGTTACTGCATGTCAATAGAGGTAGCTAGGTGTCACAAATGGCAACTGGGCTTGGAATCAGCAAGACTTATCTTCATGAGTTCAAATCTAGCATCATACACTTATTAGCTGTGTGATCCTGATCAAGTCACTTCAACTTGTTTGCCTCAGTTTCCTCATATATAATCTGGAGAAGGTAATGGCAAACCACTGCAGTAAATTTGCTAAGAAAATCCCAAATGGGGTCACAAAGAGTCAGACACAATTAAACAACAAAGTACCCTCTTGGAGGAAAAAGATCTGGTCTTAAATTCTGCTTCTGATATTATCTGTGTGACCTTGGATAAGTCATATACAACTTCTCCAAGTCTCAGTTTCTCATATTCAGACTAAATGTCCTAGGAGAGTTCTTCCAGATCCATAGCTGCAATTCTATATCCTCAGTCTTTTCTCAGAAGCACTCCATCCTTATCCCCTTGGAAATAAGGAATATTTTGACTCATTATCATTTAGCTTTCATTCCATACCTTTTCCTTGTCAAGATTTTTAAGTCATTTTGATGCCATGACATGCAAATGAACTGGATTTGAGTGATCGAGGACTGTGCATGGTCACTAGTCTTACTTTCTCCTCCAGAACCATCTGCTCCAGAAGCAAGATATAGATCAAGACAACTGGAGATGGCCCTGGATGCAATGGGAGACCTTGGCTTTTTTAAGCTAAGGTCTCACTTTGACTGAGGCAACACCCATTCAATGGATGAGTAATAGGTAGCAATTGATTGTTTATTCCCTCTGATGACCCAGGAGAGGGAGGTAGATTCTCATCTCACAGAGGAGGTATGTGAATTCACATAGGATTATGCAAAATGTGAGGGTCAGAACTGGAATCCTCGTATATAGATGGAAGATTTCTTTTCCTTCTTCATTCTTCAGGGCAGAGCAGGTTCCCATATCATCCACCTAATACCAAACAATGGGTCTGTTCAGTCAGATTGCTCAAATGACAGGTCACTTCAAAGAAACTATCAATCACATTAGTCTCTTGACTAAAATCAGTGATCAATTCAATCATAATGGTCAACTCTGTAGTCCTTCATTAGATAGACATTATCATTAAGCTATGAGAGGCGGGGTAGTGCAGAAAACAGAATGCTGAATTTGAAGTCAAAGGACCTGAGTGCAAATTTTGACTCTTCCACTTGTGTGACCTGTGATCTTGGTCTCTTCATCTTCCTAAATTCCTTGTGAGTAGGGATTATTTCCTTCTTTTCATTTGTATTCAGTGCCTGGCGCATGGTAGGTGCTTAATATTTGTTGCCTCATTGATTTGTGCTTCAAAGTCCTCATCGGTTTAGAGAGAGTTGGATTGGACAGCCTTTGAGGTAGGTCACTTCCTACTCAATTATCACTGCCTAAGAGTATTCTTGTAGAATTTAGGCTACTTGTAGTAGGACACAAGAAAAGATATTGGTGTAGAGCAAGTTTTTCATCACATTTTTACTGGAAGGCAAGATAGAAAATAGAGATATTTAAGACTGTGCTTAGCAACTATTAGTCAGGCAGTCAATAGACATTTATTAAGGGCCAAGCACTGTGCTAAGCTAAGTATTGGGGATACAAAAAAGAGGCAAAAAATAGTCCCTGTCTTCAAGGAGCTAACAGCTTAATGGAGATGACAAGCAAACAATTATGCACACATAAGCTAAATACAAAATAAGTAAGAAATAATAAAGAGAAGGAAGACACAAGAATTAAGAGGAACAGCGAAAAGCTTCTGAAAGAAGATGGATTTAAATCCTTACTTTGTGTCAGTATTAAGAATTAGAGAGTACTGGAGACACAAATAAAATACTTAGTATTTATATAGAAAATACAAATAAAACTAGCAACATGGTCTCTACCCTCAAGGAGTTTACATTCTAATGGGGGAAGACAATTCATAAAGAGGAACTGGAAGGAGAGGGGGAGAGAGGCACATGGATAATAGTATGACTAGAGATGTCTGGGAATTGTGAGTAAAAGCCTTAATATGGGTGCTGTAAGGCCAAGCCTGGACTGATGAAGTCCTAGATGGCTCCAATGTTAAAGTTCATAGGAGAGATAGAGTGTATGAAAATGATGGCTCAAGTGGAGAACAGCCAATGTAGTCGGAGAGAACATATCTGTTAGAAAATATTTTTATTCGTTATATCAGACAGCTGTTTGGAAGATGGTTGACTGACCAAGAGATCTACCAAGTGTCCTTGTTTTGATCCAAGTAATCAGAAATGTATATATATACTCTTTTCAAAAATAATTCCGGTAGTTTTTTTTAATTGTCTTTTATTACCAGGTCTGCCTTACAGTTAAAAATTGAGCAATGTTACAAAATAGACATTTTTATTAAATGGAAAGGAAAAGAGAGTCAGAGATACAATTTGTGGTGTTCCAATCATAGCAACCAGCATCATATAGCTTTGAGGAATTCCACAGTGAAACAAAGATATTGTGAATCACAAATTTCACAAATTATTTGTTTATTAGAATAGATTTAATCTTGTCTAATAAGATAAAATATTATCTTCCATTATCTTTTGGTATCAGGCATATAGTAGGAATCTAATAAATACTTAGTGATTGTATGCTGGCTTTTCCTTGAAGGCTATTTCATCTTGATGGAAAACTGTAGGGGTTTTTGTTTTTGTTTTTTTAAACTTAGAAGCCTTCTTAATGTAAATAAGCTTAATATAAATAAGACACATGGACTAGATCTGTGAATTCATTGTTCCGGGGAGCTCCCAGGAAGGACCTTTTTCTACCAATCTAGATTAATATTAGTGAGTTGTTTGGGAGTACTGAAACAATTGACTAGCTCAGGATCACACAGCTTTTATGTTTCCAAAGTTAAGACTTGAACACTGATCTTTCTGAGTTCAACTCTTGATCCATTATGCCTCATAGCTTTTCAAATTTTAGAATCTTATCATTTAACTAAACCTTAACCCTTATTTAATTTCAATCACTCATAAATTTTGAAAGCTCCAAAATTTTGTTTCCACAAAGGGTAGGTTGTTACAGTATGAGGCCCAAGGGAAGGAGGCTGTGACAGGAATACTGAAGAGACTTCCAGAAATATATTTCAAAGTGATTGAAAAGGTTAAGAAAAATGTATGCATTTAGAATCCATGAGAGGATCCTGGTGTGTATGCCACAGGGGGCACTCAATCCATCAAGCCAAAACATAATCAAAAACATTATGTGAAGAAAAGATTATAAAAAAATGTTCCCTCTTAGGACCTAAGCCTCATTTTTTCAATCTATCACTTTGCTCTGGAAAGTGAAAAACCTAGCAAAGAGACATCTTCCTGGGCTAGTCGATAGTACAGAGACCAAACTTCTGTAAGATTTATGTGGGTGAATGATAATAGAATGGGGGACTTAATTACAAAACTGAAGCACTTTTCAGAGATACCACTTCAGACCTCATAGAATTCAAATCCAGATCCTGTTAGCACAGTCATCCCATCTGATGCCCAGGACAATGGTCATTCATCAGGAGAGAAGTGGTTGTTCAGATTGAGAAACGTCTGAGCTTTTCATTGATTAAAATCCAATTGCACTCCCACAAATTCAAAGATGACATTTTAATTTTTTCCCTCTTTAGTAGTTAATAATGCCCTCAAGGAAACGATTTTATAAGAATCCAGCTTCAGGTGTGCATTTTTTTCTTTGGTTTTATTAACCTTCTAATTTTCTTTGTTTCTACCTTGTTGTAATTGTTGTGCGGGTGTGATCCATCACAACTATCTGGGCAGGCAATGAAGGTGCAGAATAAGTTGGTGGGGTAAAGAGTGTGGTCTATCTCTCCCTAACATGCTGCCTTTATCTAGAAGATCTCATCTTAGCTTGAGTCTTTGGGATGAACTCTCAAAATCCTGCCAAATCTCATGGCATCTAACTGTGGATTCCACACAGTTTTTCAGATCTTTAAACCTCATTGAGTTTTCTGTGCCAACACAAAGATAAGACCAACACAACTGTGGTTGGCTTTTCTGGGTCCTTTCACTCTTCCTTCCTTTTTTTTTTTTGCTGAGACAATTGGGGTTAAGTGACTCGCCCAGGGTCACACAGCTAGGGAATGTTAAGTGTCTGAGACCAGATTTGAACTCATGTCCTTCTGACTTCAGGACTGGTACTCTATCCACTGCGCCACCTAGCTGCCCCTCACTCTTCCAATCTATCTTTTTCACTCCTTTTTGATTTATCCTTCTTACATATGGATTTGAATATGCCTCCTCTGCTTAGAAATAGTTACTGGTTTTTAGTTGTCTGGCAAGCAAAATTCAAACTCCTTTTTTGGCAATCAAGGACTTGCACAAGTTGGAGTCAGGCTATTTTTCCCAGCTTTTTCATTTTCTCTCATTCTTTCACTTGTTCTATGACTCAAACATTTAACAACTTGCCATTCTGATCATACATGGGCTTCACTCAACTTGTTTCTCATGGATTTTTTTCATCTTGTTTCTCATGGATAGCAAAACTGTGTCCAATATAGCTTTGGCTAAGTGTTTTATTTTAATCTATTTCTTTGCATATTATAGTAGGTATACAAAAAATTTGTTAATTGTTAGGATGTGGAAACCCATTATATATATACTCACATCCACACCCCTATATATGTGTGTATATATAGAAAGAGAGAAAGAGAGTGAGAGAGAGGATAATTCTTTTTTTTTTTTTCATGGATTGGCTATTTTAATTATTAGATCATTTTGAGGCAATTCCCAACTATTTATTCCTCAGGCTTATTGCAGTGAATAGAAAGGAGTTGAATTCACGCGTACCTATGCTCATTCAAGTTTAAGAGCTAAAATCTAAAAATATAGCAGTAGCTAGACCTTCAGAAAAATTCCATTTTGTGTTCAAGGTAGATATGAGTCAACATATATTCAAAATTATTGTTCATGAATCTCCAACAAATGCTTATATATATATACATATATATATATATATATATATATATATATATATATATATATATATGTGTGTGTGTGTGTATGTATGTATTTGCTGAGGCAATTGGGGTTGAGTGACTTGCCCAGGACCACACAGCTAGAAAGTGTTAAGTATCTGAGGCCAGATTTGAATTCAGGTCCTCCTGACTTCAGGGCTGGTGCTCTAACCACTGCACCAACTAGCTGCCCCCAGATGCTTATTTTTTAAATCAAAACAAAGAAAACAGATAGAGAAAAATAGATCTTTATTAGCCAGAGAATTTGAATATTTAGATTACAATTCCTACTTTTGGAATGTTCTCTTTCTTCCTTATTTATTGATTTTATCCGTTAAAGCAGTAGTGCCAAACTCAAATAGAAAGGAATACACTTAACTATACATAAGAATCCAGAGGTGGATTATTTTCTAGGGTTCTAGGAGAGAGCCAAAATAATTTTTAAAATAGGGGAAATGCATGAAAATAATAATCAATTCTTAGGAGCATCAGACTCTCATATAGTAAGTCAGTCTATCAGTCAATCAATGAGTCATGCAGAAGCATTTTAAAGAGTTTCTATTGTGCATAGTGTCAGAAATTGGAAACCAAGACAGTCTGACTATATAATCATTGCCACTCCACAGGTAGATACAGAGGCCTATTAACTCCTAGGAAACAAAGTGATCTCCATGACAGTGTCTGCATGTAATCACCTCAGTGAGCTGGCTCCTTGGCCTCCTTACATATTTTTTTTCCTTAAGCATAGAAGAAATGCACTGTGATATAAGGGAAGGAACATAGAGCTTGGAGTAAAGAGACTTGTTTCTAGTTTAGCTTCTTTTACCAACTAACGGTTGTCCCTAAAAAACTTGTTCAAGTTTTTTTGAACTTCATTTTTTTAACTGTAATATTTTTGTTTGTCTTTAAAATTTTTCATTATAGCTTTTTATTTTTCAAACTGCATGCAAAGTTAATTTTCAGCATTCACCCTTGCAAAACCTTGTATTCCAGCTTCCAGCATAGTTTTTTATTTATTTATTTTTACCATTTTTGTTGTTGTTGGCTTGTTTTTTTCCCCTCTCATTTTTTTCCTTTTTGATCTGTTTTTTCTTGTCTAGCATGATAAATGTGAAAATATGTATAGAAAAATTGTACATGTTTAACCTATGTTAAATTACTTGTTGTCTTGGGGGGGATTGGGGGAACGGAAGGAGAAAAAATTGGAACACAAGGTTTTGCAAGGGTGAATGTTGAAAACTATCTTTGCATGTATTTTGAAAATAAGAAGCTATTATTTAAAAAAAAAAAACTTGTGTTCCATATTTTTCTCCCTGCCTTTCCCCCACCCTCCCCTACACAGCAAATTATCCAATATAGGTTCAACATGTGCAATTCTTCTAAAAATATTTCCAATTTATCATGCTGGGCAAGAAAAATCAGATCAAAAAGGAAAAAAAAATGAGAGGAAAAAAAAAACACAAGCAAACATACAACAATAAAAAGGTGAAAAGACAATGTTGTGATCCAGATTCAGTCCCCACAGCCTTTTTTCTGGATACAAATGGTTCTTTCCATTACAAAGTGGCCTGAATTACCTCATTGTTGAAAAGAGCCATGTCCATTACAGTTGATCATCATATAATCTTGTTGTTGCTGTGTACAGTGTTCTCTTGGTTCTACTTCCTTCACTTAGCATCACTGAATTTCATTTTCTTCTGTGAAATGAGTCCTTTGGACCTCTAAGAGTTCCAAAGTCTTTTCCAACTCTAAAAGTTTATGATTCTATGAGCATTGCTTTCATTGCCTAATCTGACAAAGTTCCATCCATTAACTCCATAGAAATGGCAAAGAGCTAGCCTGGGAGGTCCTGTCTTCCTCTAAGATTTTAAAAGGAAGTTGTCTTCATATACAGTTCCCAAACCACACAAATGATGAGTCATTTTTTCTAATGGGGGGGGAGTTTGAGCAGAGAACAGGGTGTTTGTCAGATCCTTGTTTTTCTCAGCCAAGGTTTGCTTTCTTGTGGTCTAAGTCTGCCACCAGAATGACATCCCATGGCACCAGTGTGGATTAGTCACACAGTACTCTGAAATGTTGAGCCTGTCAGAGGTTTTAGGGATATGGAGCCTCTTGAAAAGGTTTGGGGCTCTCAGGAGATTCCTGACCCTTGCAGAGTGAATGGGGATAGGCTGCAATTTTCTCCTCAAAAGTATGTGACACTAATTGCTTCAACACAAGGTAATTTTCTAAATAGCAAATTAAGAAGCCAAGAAATACCCACCAGCAGCTGAAGATCTATCACTGGATTAAAAGGTGGGAAATTCTGGAGTGAAATAGATTTATGAACTTACTCTATAGAGGACCTAAGGGCTTTGGATTGGGCTTTCCATGTGATGATGATCTGTGTTCAAGAACAATAGGGTGTTCACCTATCCTCTTTCTGTCAGGAGAGAGAATTGAAGTTGAGTGTAAATATTTCTTATGGCAAAAATTATATAAACTGGAAAAATTTCCAGTAAATCAATGTTGCTCATTAAATCATGAGGGTTATTAGAAGGATGTCATCTGCTTGCAGATTTTAGTTCATTATGTTTAAATTTATATTGTTACATATGAGATGTTTATAGCCCAATGAATGCTAAAAGAATTATCTATCATTTCAAGAAAATAATTTATGTGAGAAACATTCTCTCCATTTTTGGACTGATAAGAATAAAGAATCACTATTGTTTGAAGGGCTTGGACAAGTATGATGTTAGCATTTGGAACATAAGCCTTTTCTGGATGTTCTGTCACCTCTCTGTACCTCATTCACTGGCTTCACCTGCTTTCTATCCCTAAATGTGGACATTATGAAAGGCTTGATTCTTCTTGATCTGTGCTTTCCCCTTTGAGCTCATACACTTTCTTATGACTTCAGCTATTACCTCTACTGGTTTATTTCTTAAAATTACATCTCTACATAGTGGCAGATAGGTAGTGGATAGAGCACCTGGTATGGAGTATGGAGAATCTGTATTGAAATCCCGTTTTAGAGACTTACTAATTGTATGACTCTGGTCAAGTCAGTTTCCTCATCTATAAAATGAGTTAGAAAAAGAAATGGCAAACTACTTCAATATCATTTCTGCCAAGAAAACTCCAAAGGGGGTCAAAAAGAGTCAGAAACAGCCCTGAGCACTCTTCTGAGCATCATTTCAACAGCTTAACTGCCTGGTGGATATCTCTAGTTGGATAGATATTCCACCATTATCTTAAATGCAAAAAAAATCTGAAAACAAAAGTCATTATCTTTCTCATTAAATCAGATTTCCTTCTGGGATTTTGTTTCTATTGATGGAGGGCTTTGCTCAGGTCATACTATTAATAATCAATAAAGGTGGGCTTTGAAAATAGTTTTTCTTAACTTTAAGTATCACATTCATCCCATTTGCCAACTTTTGATCTTCATTAAGCTGCTAAACTCATTTGCATTCATGCCAAATAAATGGCTCCCTCTGAAACTTTACTCATGCTGTTTTCTCTACTTGGGATGCTCTCCACTTTCCAAATAAATAATAGGATAAAAAACATAAAGAAAGGATGTTAGTAGCCAAGTAGTCCAACTACATCACTTTATGGGTGAAGAAAGTGGGTTCCAGAGATGAAGAAGAGATTTAGAAAGTAAGCCAGAATTGAACACAGGGTATTTGACTTCCAATCAGCATGTTTTTGTTGTTATCTGCTACTTCCCAAAGTGCAACCTATGTTGCAAGGTTTTCCTCAAATCCTCTGTGAGGAAGACCTCTGTGAGGTCTTCTCTAACTGCTCACAGGCTTTTGTGATGGCATCCTTCTCTGAAATCTCATAACATTTATTATCCAATTTTCTCCCCTCATTTGTCTTCTAAGATATTTGAATATTTGATGGATTTGTGGTCTCACCTATGTGGGTATTTTCTCTAATGCTGCAGATCATCTATCTATGGCTGTTCCTCCAGTTTGACTCTTGCCTATGCCTTCCCACAAATCCTTGATGTGGAAAACTTTTCCACTATGCTGGGCACTTTACTGTAGCTCTCTTGACAATATGAGGATACCAGTAGAGTAAATGGGCTGTTCATGGCTTAATCCTTGCTATTTGACCAGTCAAGTTTTTCTTTTCTTTTTAGTTTCCTTTACATTAAAATTTTTTTTATTGAGTCTTTTGTTTTTAACCTCACATTCATTTCCAAACATATCCCTCACCACATCACCCAGGGAGATTTTTCTTACACCAAAGAGTAAACAACAAAACATACCACCACAAAACCAGCTGTGGTGTTTACCACATTTGACAGAGAGTGCAATATTGCACTTCAATTCTTCTCTGGGGCCAAGACATCATTTTAATTACACAATCTTCAGTTTTGTTTAATGGTCTTTCCATTTATGTTGTTTTAGCCATTGTATGTATGTTATTTTACTAGTTCTGCCTACTTTCCCACATATTAACTCAGCGTCAGTTTTTTTCATGTTTCTATGAATTCTCATATTTATAATTTCTTACAGCAAAACAATATTTTATTACATTTATGCTACAACTTGTTCAGCCATTCCTAATTGATAGTCACCCATGTGTTTTCAGTTCTTTGTTATTATAATTATTTTATGACATGGAATTTTTTTCTATTTTTGACCACATTGTAGTTTACATGTATACATGAATATGTCCTCATGCTTAAACACATGTACACATGCAAGCTTGGAATACATACACACTTATACATATGTGTGCATAAAATCACAATATATACAAACACATGTGTGTATGAATACACAATGAATTTCTACATATATGCACACATATAAAACACACATGTACACATGAATACACAATCTGTAAATATATGCAGTGCACTATGTATTCAGATATATATACCATGTACATATACAAATACATGTATACATATGCATATAAGAATATACATATAACAACGGAATCTCTGCATCCATAGTGTCTGGTTCATCTTTTTTCCTCTTCACTCAAACATCTCTCTAATGACATCATTTATACTATGTCATTTGTGCAATTCTTTGTTGGTCAGGAAGGTTATAGCTTGCTTGCACACCCTGTACCTCTTCACTGCCCTTTGAGTGACCCTCAACTTTCATTCTTCAGAAAATGAGGTTTTCCATGACTCATAGCCATACTACATGAATATGTCACATCTCCCCAGACAGATTATAAATCCTTTAAAGATAGAGATTGTGTGATGTATTTGTTGTTGTTGTTCAGTCATTCAGTTATCTCTTACTCTTTGTGACCATGTAAACCATAGCATACTGATACACTGGGTTTTCTTGGCAAAGATACTGGAGAGGCTTGCCATTTCTATCTCCAATAGATTAAAATAAACATAGGTTAAATGAGTTGCCCACAGAAACAAAGATATTAAGTGTCTGAGACTAGGTTTGAACACAAGTCTTCCTGACTCCAGGTCCAGTGTTCTATCCACTGAGTTATCTAGCTGTATCTTGTTTTGATGTATCTATGTATCTACCACATTCAGTCCCTAGAGTCCAGTAGGTGTTCAACATACATATCTTGATGTTTTTGATTGTGATGGGGATTATATCATTACATGCAATAAAATATACATGGGCATCTCTGGAATGGAGCAGAATGAGATGGAGAAGCTCAGGAAACTGTTCCTGGAAATCATATTCTTTAATACATTTCCTTTTTGTTTAAATGAAATATCTGCATCCTACTTAAGGGGATGAAAAGGCAACATAACCATTGGCCCGTGGCTAAAATGCAATGCCTCTGTGTGTGTGTGTGTGTGTGTGTGATACATTGTACACACATACATTTTCCTATGAAACCTTAAAAGGAAATTCAATCTAATGTTTTAACTTCAATGTCAGTTTCTGATATTGCCCAAACCTTCTCTCCCCCTTTTTTCTTCTTCAAAGTAATTTCAGTTTGGTCATTAGAAAAACCTTAGAAAATATTCAATGCAAAAATAAAGGTTGACCAATGTCCACTGACTTGACCACAGTCACACAGCTGGCCAGATTCAGAGGCAGAATTGGAATTCAAAACTCCTGGCTTCTCCCTATGCCTGTTGCCTCCTCACATACTCTGGCCATATGTTCCAGATGGAATACATATGCTGTTGTATGAACATGCCAGAAAGCTTGGAAATTATGAAATGTGGACTTGATCAGTGAAAGAGAATAGGAGTTTTTTTGGGGTGAAAATCCAACTTCCACCGGAACTTGTTTAACCAGAAGGGTTTTTATTATAACAACAATTTGTAATTATATAGAACTTTTCAACCTTATGGACCCCAAAGCTCTTTGCAAACTATAAACATGGTGGAACCTTCTGTTTGCCTTCATGTTGTATTATGCAATCCCAAATGATTTTTTTTTAGCTATGGAAGTTTGGGATAGGGTAGGGTAAGTTGGAGAGAATTGAAGGGACTAGCTACTGGAGAACAGCCTTGGCCGCCAGGATATTTGGAGAATGCAAAGTTTAATCTATAGGAAACAAATCTGGAGGATATATTTTTGTTTACTGATATCTGTGGATTGACTTTTACAGTAATACCATGTCAGATCTGATATCATATTTCTTAGTTACAATTTGGTATTCATTATATGGTGTTTTTCTTTTTTTTTTAGTTTTTTTTTTAATAACTAGAACAACATCATGTTGAAGGGGAAGATGAGAAAGGGCAGTGATTTGGGGCCTTCCATTTATCTGACTGGATATTGCTGCATCTCTATTTCTATATCCCATGTCTGTTCCAATAACTTGGCATTTGGTAGGCAGCTTAGTTACAAATTCATTTTAGTCTGTGCAAAATAATTTACATATCTTTAACTATGATGCAACTCTTTAATAAAAATCATTTCTACATAAGACAGACAGAGACAGAGAAAGAAACAAAGAAAGATAGAGACAGAGTAAGACATACAGAGACAGAGATATACAGAGAGAAAATAATTTAGGGGAAATTTAGATACTTTTCCCTTAAACAATTAATCAATTAATAATAATTGAAGGATTTAGATTCATATAAGAATCAGATTTACTAGTAATACATAAAGCAAAATCCTTTCATTTTTATGATTTCATCCATATAAAGAACACTATAACAAAGAAATTTCCTCTGTCAATGCATGTTAGCACCCATTTGGCTACTTATGGACTCAGAGATTTGCTGGGGGTGTCCTGAGAAATTAAGAGCCTTATCTGAGATCAAACAATTAATATATATCAGAGATCTAACCTAGGCCTTCCTGATCCTGTTCTCTATCTTCTCTTCCACATTCTCTCTCATATCTTTAATCATTCTGTATAACTCTCACAAGTAGAGGTTCAAGGTCTAAAGCCAAAGGAGATGGGAAAATGGGGAGAATAGAGACAATAAGACAAGAATACAGCCAGAAAGGCCCTTGAATCTTGGCTGTGATGGTTTTCAAGTGGTGGCAAAAGGAGAAGTGTGGAGGTACCTGGTTAGAAATCACCTTCACACCAGGGCATCTCAATGAAATGTCCAAAGGTCGAGGTTTTTTTTATTATTAAAGCTTTTTATTTTCAAAACATATGCATGAACAATTTTTCAACATTGACCCTTGCAAAACCTTATGTTCCAATTTCCCCCCTTCCCCTCTACCCTTTTCCCCAAGCAGCAAGTAATCCAATATATATTAAACATGGTAAAAATATATGCTAAATCCAATATATGCACACATATTTATACAATTATCTTGCTTTACAAGAAAAATCAGACCAAAAAGGAAAAAAAATGAGAAAGAA
The DNA here is from genome assembly GCA_023553655.1 of Myrmecobius fasciatus. NCBI lineage: Eukaryota > Metazoa > Chordata > Mammalia > Dasyuromorphia > Myrmecobiidae > Myrmecobius > Myrmecobius fasciatus. The sequence goes on from JAJPUD010000522.1 coordinate 224,197, forward strand.
AAGAAAATATAAGCAAACAATAACAAAAAGAGTGAAAATGCTATGTTATGATCCACACTCACTTCTCACAGGTCTCTCTCTGGTGTAGATGGCTTTCTTCATCACAAAATCATTGGAACTGGTTTGAAACATTTCATTGCTGAAGAGAGCCATGATCTCCTGGTTCTGCTCATTTCACTCAGCATCAGTTCATGCAAGTCTCTCCAGGCCTCTCTGAAATCATCCTTCTGGTCATTTCTTACAGAACAATAATATTCCATGACATTAATATACCATAATTTATTCAGCCATTCTCCAACTGATGGGCATTCACTCAGTTTCCAGTTTCTAGCCACTACAAAAAGGGCTGCCACCAGTTTTGCACATGTGGGCCCTTTTTCTTCCTTTAAGATCCCTTTGGGATATAAGCCCAGTAGACACACTGATGGATCAAATGGTATGCACATTTGATAGCCCTTCCAAATTGCTCTGGTCAAGAGTTTTAAAGAGAGGAATGTGAATTTTCAACATAGGTCTTCCGTGTTCTTGCGTTCCCATCTCTGGTTATCACAGGCAGGAGCAAAAAAAAAAAATTGACTGCTTTCTACAAGAACTTCCAATTTAAGTAGAAGACCCAGGCCTAAACTAACTTCAGCCCTCTCTAGGATACACTGCTGACTCATTTCCACTTATCTCCCATGCCTACACAATGGGCCCTTTTTCTACTCCCAGTCTTTCCTGATCCCTTTTCATTTCTCTTGTATGTATTGTCTTCTCCCATCAGAACATAACTTCACTAAAGGCAAGGACTGTCTTTCTCTCTGTTTATATTTATAATTCCCAGCCTTTACCACAGTGCCTTGCACATGCTAAAAACGTTTGACTGACACAGTATATCACAATAGTATGTTCATCTTAATATGTATCACAAGTTTTCAATTTGACAAACTTTAATTGAATGCCTACTCTGTGTCAAGCATTGAGGATATGAAGAAGGGAAGGATAGAAGAGAAGGAAGAGGAAGAAGAAGAAAAAGAAAGAAGAAGGAGGAGGTGGAGGAAGAAGAAGAAAAAGAAAGAAGAAGGTGGAGAAGTGGAAGAAGAAGAAAAAAGAAGAAAGAGGAAGAAAAGGAGGAGGAAGAAGAATCACTCATTCAGTCCTTGCTCTAAAGGAACTTGTATTGTAATGGGAGGGACAATATGCAAATAAATGTGGACAAACAAGATATATACAAGATGAATTGTAGAATATCATGCGTTAAGGAATATCAGGAAAGGCTTCTTTAGAAGGTGCGATTTTAGCTGAGACTTAAAAGTCAGGGAAGGCAGAAATGAGGAGGAAGAGCACTCCAGGCTTGAGGCAATAAAAATGCATTGTCAAAAAGATCGAGCATCTTGTTTGAGGAACAGCAACAAGACAATGTCACTAGAATGAAGAGCATGTAGAAGGTGTGGTGTAAGATGCAAGAAGACTAACAAGGTATGGGGTGGCTAAGTTATGGAAAGATTTAAAGACTAAACAGAAGATCCCATGTTTGATCCTGGAAGTAATGGGGAATGACTCACCATGGTTTGTTGAATTGGGAAGGAAGGAGCTAACATGATCAGACCTGGACTTGAAGATTACTTTGATAACTGGAGTAGAAAACAGTGTGGAGTGGGGATCAATTTGAGGGAGAGAGACCAACAAACAAGCTGCTGTAACAGTTGAGATAGAAAGTGGTGTCAGAGGACAAAAGGGGGACTATATGAGAGATGTCTGTTGTTAATCCCCTTTATATATCTTCATATGTCCTCTACTAATTTATTCAGGAACTATAGAATGTTAGAATTTGAAGGGCCCTTAGAAATCTTCTTGTCTACATTCCCTTATTTTACAGATGAAGAAACTCTGGCCTAGACTTATTTGTTCAAAGTCAAACAGGTAGTAGCAGCAGAAGTGGACTCTCAGTTCAGATACTCCAAAACTAGAATCCACACTCCCTTCCATAACTCCCTTTATTTTATAGAGGACAACATAGATAAAGAAAATTACAGAAGACCACCTACATAGAGAATGACAGAGATGCTATCAGGACCAAGGCTTATTGTATTTTGATCCAACGTCTATTCCACTCTGATGCTCTTGTTGGACACAAAAGTGTCTGGGAGTGTGGATGAGGTGGAGAGCAGAGAGTGGGAGATATGAAGATGTATGTATTTGAGAATCCTTGAAGATGACACTCATGTGAAAGTTGAGGGGAATGCAGAGATGTAAACTTTAAGAATGGATAGGGAAGAAGGATGGAACAATTAAATTGATAGAGTGCCTAGTCTGAAGACAGGAAGATTCATTATTCTGAGTTTAAATCTGGCCTCAGACTCTTACTAGCTCTGGACAAATCAATTAATTTTGTTTGCCTCAATTTCCTCATCTGTAAAATGAGCTGGAGAAAGAAATAACAAACCTTTCTAGTACAGTTGCCAAAAAAAACCTCCAAATGGGTTCATGAAGAGTTAGACATGGCCAAAATGACAGAACAAAAGCAAAGAAAGGAATAGATGATACCCCTTGGCTCAGGGACATTATAAATTAGCTAAAAGGACCCTGAAAAACAAAAAAAAAATCTGAACAAATGAAAGGACCCTGAAAACTTAAAAATAAAACATCACATCAGGGAAGAATGCTCAATTGATTCTTCTGCCCATCAGAGCATAAATTTAGCTGCTCTGGGGAATATGAAAACAGAGTCAAGAGAGCCTTTTCTTACTGTCTCTATAAGATACACAACTTCCTGAATGCAAAGGGAAGACTTGTTAGCACATTACTTTTGTACTCTAGCATCTATCTTTGCACAAGCTATATGTTACCCCTTCCAAAAAAATCACCTAAAATGGCTTCTTCCCCCCTTCCCCCTCCTTTATATTATTCTATTCCTCAAACTCTGCTCAAAATCTACCTTTTCTAAGATACCTTTATTGATTACTTCTTTACTCTTTATTCTCTTTATTTATGTCTTTTGTTGGCAGTATTTAATTTTTTGTTAATTTAATTTATTTAATCAAGAATCATTTATTTAATGTCTCTTAAATGCATCACATGGTGCTCAGTGCTGTGGGAGATATAAAGATGAATAACACAGGTTCTCTTCTCTTACGGAGCTTACAATCCAGTAGAATTGTCATTATTGAATCATTCAGTCATGTCTCATTCTTTGTGACCAGTAGACTATATTATATTGTCCATGGTGTTTTCTTGGCAAAGATCATGGAGCTATTTGGTTCTCCTACTTCTATTCTTTCTTACTCTTCTAGTAGTATATTGCTTTGTTATTGCTACTGGATCCTTCTCAGTTAATTTTAACCTCTCTGAGCTGAGTTATTATCTTTTCATTTCCTTTTTTCATATTGTCATTTCAGTCATGTTCAACTCTTCATGACTCCGTTTGGGGTTTTCTTGATATAGATATTGGAGTCGTTTGCCATTTCCTTCTCTAGCTCGTTTTATACATGAAGAAATTGAGACAGATAAAGTAACTTGTCTGGGGTCTCATAGGTAGTAAGTATTTTTGGCAGGATTTGAATTCATGAGGATGAAACTTCTTGACTTCAAGCCCAGTGCTCTATTCAGTGGGCCATCTAGATACTCCATTGTCTAGACACAATGGATAGCCAATAGATATTGATTGGTTAAGTGATAATATCTGGTTTGTGTGTTTTTATTTTCCCAGTTCCTTTTCCTTTCCCAATCCCACCCTACCCTTAAGTTATTCATTTTTAGATAGTAGGAATTTGGGGAGATTTAGCTGATGAGGGTTGGAAAAAATCAATTTTTCCCTTTTCTATTGGTAGTGGAAATCAATGGAAAGATGTTTCATCTCTCACCTAGAATAAAGAGACAAATGCCACAAAAGAGAAAGACAGTAATTTTTTTTTCTTTCTAATATTCCACCAGTTTGAAAGCAAAGAATCTCAAAAGGCTCAACAAAGACCATTATCCCTGAGTTTCATTATGGGACAGAATGCTATCTATACCTATATTAACACTACCTTTGAGCAGTAAGAAAGTAAAAGCTGGTAAAAACAAAACAATTTTCTTAGTCTCTAAAACATCTCTGGGACAATAAAAAGCTAGATTTGCAAGATGAAATATAAAATGAATGTCACACAGTACATACAGTTTACAAAGCAAACAATTAAGTTCTTTACATATATGTATATGTATCTTTATATATGTATATATATGTATACTACAAATTCCATTTAGTTGCCTCATATAACACTAAATTGGTTATTAAAGCTATGCTTTATTCAATTCAGATTTTTTTTCCTCATCTTTTTTTTTTATTTTTTTATTTGCATAACATATGTGTGGGTAATTCTTCAACAATAACCCTTACATAGCTTTCCGTTACAAATTTTTCCCCCAACTCCCCACCCCTCCCCTAGATGGCAGGATATCCACTACATGTTAATTATGTTAAAATATTGGCAAATCGAATATATGTATACATATTTCCAAACTTGTCATTGTTATGCAAGAAAAATCTTGTCTACACAAACGATATATCAGATAAAGGAAACACAATGTAAGCAAACATCAATCAAGGAGTATGAGAATGTTATGTTGTGGTCCACATTTCACATCCCTCTCTCTGGGTGTATATGGCTTTCTTCAGTGAACAATTGGAGGTGGTTTGAAACATTTCATTGTTGAAGAGAGCCATGTCCA
>JAJPUD010000522.1:231585-262986 GCA_023553655.1 Myrmecobius fasciatus
CCTTTCCCTTTCCCTTTCCCTTTCCCTTTCCCTTTCCCTTTCCCTTTTCCTTTCCCTTTCCCTTTTCCTTTTCCTTTCCCTTCCCTTCCCTTCCCTTTCCCTTTCCATTCCCTTCCCTTTCCTTTCCCTTCCCTTCCCTTTCCCTTCCCTTTCCCTTCCTCTTTCTAAGTTAGTGCAGATGAAATCATTATCTTTTAAAGACTGCATGTTCTCCTAATTTGGTTGGACATATGAAAGATTTAGGGGGTGCACTTTCCTCTGAAATCATATTATTTTCTTAGCTCCAAAGGGGAAACATTCCTTTCTTCCTTGCCTTGCTTCAGGTTGGTGGAAGCCCCTGAGTACAGGACTGGGTATTGCCCCCTCCCTCTCCCTCCATCACAAATGCACTGCATGGGCCAGGTGTCATGAAGAATGGGATAGGCAAAGGGAGGGGTGGGGTTTAGGTCTTTATAGACAAGTGGAGAAAATTCAGCCTGAAGGTAATTAGAAAGTGCCATGAAGCAAATCCCAGCTTTATGACTTTCTCCAGAATTGATGATTGTTCCCAAATGGGGCCCACAGCACACTGAAAAGGATCGTGCCTGTTTGCCGTGCAGGTGTGTGCAGGTTCCCAGACCATATGGTTTTCCACTGCCATGGGGGCTTAGTCTTTGTGCTGACCAGGATCCCGTAATGGAATATCAGTTAATAAGTTTTAATAATAATTCAGCTTGTATAGGCTTTTAGGTAAGAAAAGGAGCAAGGCACAAAGATCTTTCTTTCTTGGACTCCTGCTGTTCCCCAGGAACACCTGCAGAAGGAACCAGCCCCCTCCCTGCCCCCAGGGCAGTAATAGCATCATGGACTCACAGGTCAACAATAAGACACTTTAAAACATGGACCAGGTCAGGAGATGCAAGATCCTTCATCCGGATTTATTCATGTCCCTCCATTTGAAAATAGTAACATAGCTCATATTTAATATAGTACCTGGCACATAGTAGTTATTTAATAAATGCTACTTGAAATGAATCAAACAATTCATTTTTTGGAATCAAAATGGGAAAATGAATCAAAAAGGGCTCTGAGCTGTTTAGTCAAGAATTAAAAATTTTAGTCTGTCTATTCTTTGCAAATGTAACAGACTTTAAAATTTCATTTATTTATTCATACATTCATTGGCTTATTTATTTATTTTAGATAAGATTCTGACTACATGGGAGTTTTGGGAGATGCAATTTGAAGGAATTAGAAATTTCGTCTCTTTACCTGAAAGAGGCCTGGGGACTCTGTCAAGTATGAAGAAACAAGGAGGATTTTGCAGGGGTGAAGAAGGGTCTCTGGGAGTGGCTATAGCAGGTGAGGCAGTGAGGGTGGCAGCAGGAACAATGATCTTTCCTGCTGTTGGAAACACATACACAGGACCAAGGTATGGAGAATGTCTGATTGTTGGTGAACTTTCTCCTACCCCTAAATCATAAAATTTGATTATTTGCTTTTTTTAAATAGAACTTTTAAAAGTTACCTTACTAGAGATAAAAATATGGCATTTCATTAAAAAAATTTTTGTAATGAAATACAGTATAGTATAATGTGTTAGTATCAAACTCAAATTGACTTGGGTACTACTCAACAACACATTATTATCCTTGCAGGTGGCGTATTGGCTTAGTTTTCAAATGTAATATTATCTATATGTTAGATATTTTTATTTATTTTATTAAATATTTTCTCTCCCCCTTCCCTCACCAAAGACTATGAGTTTATAGAGATCAAGATGAATCCTAGTGCTTTGACCACAAGAGATCAGTCTATCTTACTTCTCCTGAAAATATTTAAATCACAGCTTAGGTATAGGCTTCCAAAATGTGGATAATAAGTTTTTCTCCTCCAGCGAATGATTCAAAATAAAACAACTTTTACTGACAATGTTAATGATGAAAATTTCGTGCACCTTCAAATCCAGAGCAACCCTTCACTAAAACTGAGTAAATCCCAAGGCTAAGCCCAACTGGATTAATTTCTCAGGAGTAAAGGGTCAGGGATGGAAGTAGAGGGGCATGACTTTTTAAAGGTATAGTTGAGGTGAGAGGCCTATAACTGCCCCATTTGCAAAAGACTCAAACACATTGGAACAAATACAGGAAATATGAAATATTTAAATATCTTATTTGAGTGCCAAGCCTGAAGTCAGGGGGACTTAACTTCCTGAGTACAAGTCCAGCTTCAGATACTTATCATCTATATAGCCCTGGATAAGTCACTTAAGCCTGTTTGCCTCAGTTTCCTCATTTGTAAAATGAGTTGTAGAAGAAAATGGCAAACTAGTACCTTTGCCCAGAAAATCCCAATGGGGTAACAGATATGACTGAAATGACTGAACAACAACAAAATTCCTCCTTTCACTGCCTTGGCCCCTCTCCCAAAATAAAGAAACTTTGGGAGATAACTGAATAATCTCTATTCACCTCTGACCTACAACATCTAAGCAAATCATAGCAATATAATGAAGGCTAAGTAAGTTCTAAATCTCTTCGCCCCTCATTCCATGACTGTAGAATTATTTTATCTATGGTAAGCTTCTCCAAAGAAGCAGTATATAAAGGAAATCTCCATTTAGGATAGTGAATATATATAGTCTTTCTTTCTTGGACTCCTGCTGAGTCCACACACACACACACACACACACACATACACACACACATTATTTCTTGGTCTCATAACTTCTTTGGCTTCCCCTTATCCAATTATAATTTTCAAAGACTCTTCCTTAAGACTCTGGATCTTCTTTTCCTGGTTGGTTGGCTTTCTTTTCATAATCTTGTTTTTCTTGGATTTCACTTTAATTTTTTTAATATCATTTTTTTTGTTTTTTTTCTTCAATATCATTTGATTTTGAATCTTTTTTGAATTTTTTTTCCTGAGGCAATTAAGGTTAAGTGACTTGCCCAGGGTCACACAGCTAGGAATGTTAAGTATCTGAGGCCAGATTTGAACTCAGGTCGTCCTGACTTCAGGGTTGGTGCTCTATCCACTGCGCAACCTAGCTGCCCCTTCTTTTTTGAAATTTTTTAGCTTCATTATCCACCTCTGAAGATGAATTCCAGTCTTTCCTATTACCATAGTAACTTTCTATAGTTGGGTTCTTTCTCCTTAGCCTGCTCAATTTTTCATTTAAATAAGGGCTTGTTAGTGTAATCACCTCTGGTTCTAGGTTTGGGGTGAGGGTGCCTCTGGAGGGTCTTCCTTCAGTTCTCCACTCTGGCCTGAAACCCCAAACCAAGAACTTCACCCTCCTGTAAGGGCCCACAGTCAGCAGCTTCCTTGCTTATCTGGTGATAAGGAACACCAAGCTGGACTGTAACGTGAGTGAAACATTCTCAGTGAGTGCAGAAGCAGTGAGGCAAGGAAGCTTTTTATTTACAAAACATATGAATGATTTTTCTACATTGACCTTTGCAAAAACTTTTTTTCCCAAGCTTTCCCCCTCCTTCCCCCCACCCCCACCCCTAGATGACAGGTAATCTAATACATGCTAAATAGGATACATTATATGACAAATACAATACATGTATACATATCTATACAATTATCTTACTGCACAAGAAACATCAGATCTAGAAAGAGAAGAAAAAAACAACCTAAGAAGGAAAACAAAATGAATGGAAATATTCTCAGAAAGTGTTAAAATGCTGTGTTATGGTCCACACTCAGTTCCCACAGGCCTCTCTGTGGATATATATGACTATCTTCATGGCAGAACAACTGGTTTGAATCACATCATTGTTGAAGAGAGCCATGTCCATCAAAATTGATCATCGTATAGTCTTGTTGCTGTGTATAATGTTCTCCCGGTTCTGCTGGTTTCACTCAGCATCAGTTCGTGCAAGTCTCTCCAGGCCTCTCTGAAATCATCCTGCTGGTCGTTTCTTACAGAGCAATAATATTCCATAACATTCATATACCATAATTTATTCAGCCATTCTCCAATTGATGGGCATCTTTTCAATTTCCAGTTTCTTGCCACTACAAAAAGGGCTGCCACAAACATTTTTGCACATGTGGGTCCCTTTCCCTCCTTTAAAATCTCTTTGGGATATAGGCCCAGTAGAAACACTGCTGGGTCAAATGGTATGCACAGTTTGATAACTTTTTGAGCATAGTTCCAAATTGCTCTGGGGCCTTTATTCTTATCAGATTGGTGAGAACCATCAAACTTATTAGGAATATTCCTGATCAATCTTCCAGTTAAAATGACTCAACCTTTTAAGGGACATTTTAATTACATATAAATTAGATTAAATACAACCTTGTAGGGTTATTTTAGTATATGTGCTGCCGAAGCAAGCATGTTGTAGGGTTATTTTAGGTGTGAATATCATAAACCCCTGCCCTCAATTTAATATTTCTAAGTTTTGGCCTAAACTAGACCTTCAGAGATGTTAAAGGCATGGATATTCACTTAATTTTCTTCTGTCAGAGAGATAGTATGAAATGATTGAAAGCATGATGAATTTAGAATTAGGATGTTATTCAGTCATTAGTCATATCTGAGTTTTTGTAGCTTTGTAGACCATACTATCTCTGGGGTTTTCTTGGCAAAGATACTGGGGTGGTTTGCCATTTCCTTCTCAAGAGTTAAGAAGACCCAGATTTAAATCCTTCCTTAAATATTTCAGTTTCTTCATCTGTAAAACAGGAGTACTAATAGCACCTATTTCGTAGGGTTGTGAGGATCAAAGAAGATAAGGTATATATAACTTTACAAGTTCTAAAGTGCCATTTTTAATTATTATTAAGTGTCAGACAGTTCCATCATTGTTAGATCCTACATTTCTTCCATGCCAAATAAGTTTGTTTCATCCTGGATCCATTCTGAACTAAATGTTTGAAAGCACAAACAGATTTTATTGACAAACTGCAAGGGAAAGAACTTCTCAGCTTTCAGAAATGTATTATGGTGGGGCGTTGAGTGGTGAATGTCAAAGTGTGGGTTGATTGAGTGTGTTTCTGGGACTCTGGGTAGGGGAGGTGATTTTAGATTACTGAACCACACCATAGGGGGAAGTTGCATTCCCCAGGTAACTGGCCGGATAAGCCAAGGCAAGAGAGGATAATTGACTCATAAATCCTCCTTTTCAGAATCTCCAATTTTTGCGCTCCTTTTACTAACTTATATCCTTCTCCAGAAGCTACTTAGCTAAGTCCCTTGCTGTTCTGTAGCTGGTCCCAGATCATGTTTCAGTCTAACTAGCCATCCACAAGGCTACCAAGCCATGGCCTTAAGGGATTCATTGCATATAAGACTCCCCACCAACCTTATCCTTTTTATACAGCTTGCTCATGGAACAGTCATCAAATCATTATTATCATTGTTATTCAAAAGGCCATGAAGATTGGATAGCCATTGGCTCTGCTCCAAATCCTTGTAATTGCTGAGACCACTGCTTCCCTTCCCTGGTCACCATTACCCAGTGTATCATTTATCCTTAGCTCCTTTAGGAAAGAGACTGTCTCACTTTTGTATTTGTATTACAAGACTCTGGCATAAAGTAGAAATAAATGACTTCATCAATCCCTGAAAGCCCAGTTTGAACATTTATTTTTACTAGGAAACCTTTCCTAATTCTACTAAGCTAAAAGGGCCCTTCCTCAGAAGGAAGAAGCCTTACAAAGTTCTCCTCACATATTCAAATTTTATTTTATAGATGTTTATGTACAGTGGCACTATACTGTGACATCTTTCCCTAATGAGAATGTAAGTTTTGAATTAGAAATGGGCTTCCTTTCTGCTTTTATAGTACCTGACACATAGGAAAAGTTTAATAAATGCTTTTTGACTGACTAACCAATAAGACTGTGATATCTGTGAAGGCAGGGGTGGTTTCTTATTTATTTTTTTGTGTCTTCCTTATTGCTCAGAGAAGTGATTCTCAGGTTGTTATCTGAGGATTCTTGGAGCTCCTCGGGACCAAAATTATTTTTTATAATAATACTAAGATGTTATTTGCCTATTAAAATTCTCCCTTTTTCTAACTAAATGTCTTTATGAATCTGGGTTTTCTTTATATACTTCCATCAAAACAAAATATTAAAATAAATTGAATAAAGAAGCAACTATGAGAACTCAGCTATCTGCTTTTAAACCATACATTAAAAAGATTTGAAAAAATATTCAAAATTATGACAGATTATTAAATGGACCCCTATTTTATTCTAGTCAGTAAGAATTTGTTTGATATGATTCCTCAAGGGTGACGATTTTAAGTTCTGATTGTAGGACTCAGAACTGTGATCCACAGACTATATGTCCATTTGCTTAATCATAAGAACTAAGTAGAGGACTTCCACTCTTGTTTTTCCTTATGGCGACCAAGCCCAGTGTGGCAGAGATGATTCAATTACATGGAAAGCCCCCTATTATTTTTGTTGTCCTTCCATTTCTTGTCCTCTCTCTATTTCCTAACTTAAGGAAATAACCATAAGCACTTAGTCAATGAGTGACCCTAGTTGCAGGGCTGTAACCTTTTTACCAGCCCATAAGCCCAGGCAAATCAGTCCAGCCCATTGGTGTACTCATGGACTTAGTAGGATTTCTTGAAAGGTCAAGATAGGTCTGTAAAGATCTGCTCATCAGCCCTTTTGTATTTTGTGTAGACACTCCTGAAGGGTCAAGGGCAAGGTCTATCAACCAATATGACTCTATATTTGGATTGCTTTAGTTGTATTGTCTGAGTATCAAACACTATAAAAGTAAGGCCCTGGAGAAAGGGGATAACTTAGATTATAGGGAAGATATAAGTTCCATTTCATTAGGCATTTTAATGGAAAGGTCATTAACTTAGTGCTGTGCCTCAGTTTGTTTTTTGTGGGTTGAATAATTTTATAAGTTCACAAATAGCACCATTCTTCCCATTGCGGGGGGATAGTTATAGCTTTCATAAAAATGTTGTTAATGTTAATATGTAATGAGTTTATTATTGCTTTTTAAAAAAATAATAAACTTTAAAACTTGTTCATCAGTTTTAATATCTGATAATGAAGATATTGTTACCCAGAATTAGTTTTTTTTAATATTTTTGAGAATATAAATAAGTTCTAAGATGAAAAAGCTTTAAGCAGTAATGCACTAAATCTCAATTTAATTAACATGTATTAAATGCCTATTATGTATATATAAGGTCTTTCTATAAAGCAGTGGTTTCCAAGTTTTTTAGATTGTATACCCATGTCAGTTAAAAAATTAGATCATATGCCTTCTATATGTAGAAATAGGTATCTATGTAATTTATCAATATCAATCAGCATTATTAATTTGTTGATATATCATTTATTTATTATAATGTCTAATCACTTATAGATATATGTATAAATTTGTGGATATATTTTATATTTATAGATATGTCTCTTTATATATTTGTATCTCTCTATACACATATGCATACATATTTGACAGGTAGGAAAAAAGTGAGAGTGATAGTTGTCTATCTTTTGAAAGTCTATTGAATGGGTACCTTTTTCTTCTCAGTTACCAGTATTCTGATACCATCCTTACCTTTCACTGGGCCTTAGGGACCAAAGGATCAAACAGAAGCCTTTATGCATATCTTTTAACAAGATGTCAGGGAATATGTCCCATTGGAAATGGCCAATCATGGTGTGACCAAGAGGGACCAGGGTGCTTGCTCAGCTCCATAGGAAATGCCCCACCTAGAACACATGTATAAGTGGAAAGGGCCAGGACACATAATCAACTCCACAGGAAGTACTCTAATCAGAGCAGTTGGCATATGTGTATATGTATATGCACGTGTGTGTATGCATGTTTGTATGTATGCATGCATACTTGAATGCCAAGAGATTATAACTTTCATTATGTATACATTTATGTATGTAATTACATACACATACAACATCATGTACATTATAAAATATACACAAAAGTAGAAATTAAATAAGAATACAAATATACAATAAACTATTTTTAGAACACTATTTCATTGAGTACAAAACTTTTTTGCTTTCACTAAATTTGCTAATTATTATTTTAATGAGAGCAATGTGATTGAATTGCAATGCTTCATTAATTGCAAAAATTATGTGTTGCCATTTGAGGCACAGCAGATCTGCAGGTTTGGCTATAAGTTGAGTTTATTCCATTTCTTGTTTTTAATAGCTGTCATTGCTGAAAAGGATACCCCATAAACATATATAAATCCAAATTGAAGAAATCTATCATTGGCAATGCTTACTAAAATATGATACTCGTATTTCAGTCCCTTACACCAATTATACAAGCATTTTTTTGGTTAAGATTCAACTAGTAATTCCCAACTTCCCTGATGTTGCTCTTGCAAACTAACAGGAAGAAGTTAGCATTTTAATATGTTTAACTAATGAATTCAAGACCTACTGAAACTTTTTGTTTGGAAGATTTTTAGACAAGCTAGATAATTGTTCCTAAGTTTCATAAATATGCAGATATGAGGATTTTATGGTAACCTACCCTTTTTTCAGCAACAGAGGCCTGTTTTTTAAATGTTGTGCTAATTAATAGCCTCTTACTATTAACATTCACAATGTTTAATAGGTATAACATCCACCTATGATGATATCTGTTTTTAATATTTTTGGATGTAAATCCATATTTCAAAAATTATTCTTGAAAAATTTGAATTTCTTTGGCCAGTTTAATGCATCTGATTGATAGTTTTTACATTGTAATGAAATTAATGTTCAGAGCTCAAAGGAGAAATAGAAGTCAGCCATTTTCTTGTTATCTTGAGCTCAAATAATTAGTATTATTTCTAGACTCAGTTCATTTGCAGAAAGTCACACTTCCATTTTTGAAGATTAGTTTCATTAAAATGAATAAAATTTGTAAATCCCTTTACCAAGTCACACCTAAACTGAATTTTTTTTTGCAATATATTTTAAGCAAAAGAATGAGTGAAAACTCCAACATCAACCCCTCTGCATTAAGGAACTCTTCCCTTAAGGTATTTCATGTACCATATTCTATTCCTGAGATTTGATTGAGATATATGGAGTCAAGGAAAGTGCCATTGTCAATCCCTATATAATACATCAAGGAAACTTAATTTCTTTATTTCTGTAGATAAAAAATAAGTATAAAAATTCTAATATTTTCTTCTTGCACCTCAACAGAACATTTCTTGTAATTGTAGGAAGACCATTGCTATTGAGATTTATATATTGGAAGTAGTGGGATTCAATGACTTCATCTCTGGAACCAACAGGAGTTCACCAAACCAGATAAATTGTCGATTGGCTTTTAGATCTGGCTCATGGATCTAGAACTAGAAGAGACTATAGAGATATGTTTTACAGATAAGGCAGCTGAGGTGCCAAGATCTGAAGTGTTTTTTCCAAAAGTCCCCCAGTAGTAAATAATAGAGCCAAGATTCCAGTGCTACCAGCTGTGGTGTGAGGATCTTCCCTCTCCCAGACAGGGTTGGTCTTAATATGTTATATGTAACCATGCAATGTGATTTGAGGGGTGCTGTGAGGGCCCAATATCTTCATGAATTTTTCTGCTTTTCTAACTGCCTCTGGGTGAAATTAGAGATCCACTCCTTAGGGTTGAGCTACTATTACATTTCCTCCTTAAAATGCAAATATCCCTGGAGAGGTATCACTTGAAGGCACTCTCAATCATCAACACCTTAGCATGAATTAGCTTATCAGATTACTTCTAGCCTTTAAATGAGGCCTGGAAGTAATGGGGCAGAAGATATTTAAGACAGATATCCAGCCTGGTTGAGGGTCTGGCATCCAGGATGAAGCTCAGTGGTTGGAGGAACTAGGTGGAGTAAAGGGCAGAAATTGGGGGCAGAAGGATGGCCAAGCCAGCCTTTGTATCCTTCTTAGTTTGGGCTAAGGCCCAGTCCTTTCTGCAGGTACATTGGAAGCAAATTCACATTTAGGGGAATATTTAGGGAACAACCTCATCTATTCTGTCAGGAAGGCAAGCTTTCTCCAGAAACTGTAAGAGTATTAGGGAAATTCAGCATAAATATAATCAGGGCAAGGTGTCAAGTGATGTGAAAGAAGAACAAGCAATGCCCTTCTAATTTCATTTGGCAGCCTGATTTCTAAAGTCACCCCAAGCTGTAGATAGTTTCAGCACAATCATGCTTATTTTCTCAGATTTAGAGAGCTGTTATAGCATTGGGGCATAAATTGTTGACAATTTTCCATCTGGACCCAGAGATCACCTTAAGTACTTAAAGGTTTTTATGTATTTTTTATATTATTTAGTGGCTCTTACTGCCTGCTTGTCTGCCTCTGCTTTTACTGGCCAGGTAGAGTACTCTTCTCCCCTTTCTATTTAGTACATTCTCTCTTTCTTTCTTTTCCAAATACTCTGAGCTCTCAATAAGAAATCTCATACAGGAGACATGGAGTCTAGGCAGGAGTGGAAATGATTCAATTAAACGATTCAATTTAATTCAGTTCAACAAATATTTATTGTCTGTGTGCTGTGTGTAAGCGATTTTGCTTGTTGGGGGTTGGGAAATCAGGTGGAAGGGGTTTGGGCCTATGATTACATTTTCTCTGTAGAAACTTTTTTTTATCAATATAATTCATAGACAAATTTTAGGATTAAAGAGGGGACCCTGGGAATGGAAGTGACTTGCTTTGACACTACGTGTCAGAAGCAGGATCTGGATTCAAATCTTCCTTCCTCCAAGACCAATCTTCACAAATACTAGGGATACAAAGATCAAGAGCTTACAATTTAATTTTTGAGGTAAGAAAGGGATTTGAAGAGTTCCTGTTCAAATTAGAGTGCTGTAATTACATAAGTGGGGTCAAACAGAGAGGCACGAGGCCCTAGGGAAGAAGAGATCCTTTCCATTTGTGGGTTGGAAATAAAAAAAATTAGGGTTCAATAAAGTTAACCGGCAGATTCATTGTGTTTGGCCTAAGATATTGCTTGGCAAAAGAGAATTCCAATAGTAAGTAGTGTACAGACATATTTCTCAATAGCTTAATTCATGAACCATCATTCTTAACTTTCCATCTGATCCTCCACTCAAAGTTGACTCTGATTCATCATTGTGACATGGAAGCAGTGTCTCTGGCTTCTTACAGACTATGCTAGTGAAACCCAAAGTTTAGTTCATATTACCAGTCCAGAATGGCTTCCAATATTGTCCTGAAGACAGATTGGGTTTGTTGTCTCATGACCAGCCAAGCAAAGTTTGGCCACTCAGCTGATGAATAAATTATTGGCTATGGCAATCCCTGAAGACCATCTCCCAAGCTGGAAGAAGAGTTGCCATTAGAAGAAGTTGTATTAGGCATCAGAGAAGTTGTATTAGAAGAAAGAGTTGTCATAATGATAAAATTCCAGAGTACTATTAAAATAAATGATCTGACAGTTGTCCTCCAACACTTAGCTGGGATTACATATCCTTTTCCCCTCTGGGCCCTTTCCCATCTCCATTTCCCAAGAAGTTATTTGTATTGTAATATAGGAAAGTAATATGGGATGACTTTATCCCCTTTCTCCCTTAAAGTATGTACATTAGTTCAATTCTGTTCAACAACTATTTACTGAATACATAAAATGTGCAAGACACTGTGCTAGGTACTGTAAATGTAAATATAAACAAATGACAAAGACTTTCCTTTCTAGAATCATATCCATAGATGGAAGATAAACATAATAGAAGAAAGAATGTGATACATGTGAAAGAGAAATTCATATAAATGCCATGGGAAAATTTGAGATGGAAAAGAACACTCTCAACTCTGGGCATCAATGAAGACTTCCTGTAGGCAGTGATAATTCTTAAAGAAAGAAGAGTCTGAAATGCAGAGATAAAGAGAAAGGAGACTTTCAGCTTCTCTCATTCAGCCATAGTTTTAAGTCCATTTGATAATTTCAGAGGTATGTTTTTCAAACGATTTCAAATGAAGGCTAGTTGACAATATATTTAAATGGTTTTGTCATGCTTTCAGAAAAGCAATATATCTGGCCAAATCTCCTAACTTGGAAAATTCATTTTGTCAATTGAAAAAGTACCTGATGTGATCAATAAGATGGAATACTAAACATATTCTCTGATCCTGATAACTTCTCAATTCTCTCTAAAATAGAAATTATGCATCAAAGATAAACCAACATCAGCTGTTTACAAAGCCTAGAACACACAGAATCTAAAGGAAGACTAAAGTCTACCCACTAAAACACCAGGAACTGACACTCACTGATCCTAAGTTCACTCATCATCCTGCCCCCATCTCCCATGCTACTTGCAGCAAGGCTGCACTATCAGATTCAATGGCACCACAAAGGCTTACATCAAAATCCTTTTCTGTGTCAGGGAGATCCTGGCCCTAGGCTGCAGAGCTTGGATCTCAATAGCCATCTTGGCCAGAATCTTTAGGAACAAAAGCCTGCCAGGGTATAAAACCCAAAAGCATCAGTACTGCAAATAGCTCAACTGCTTATGTTGGAGAAAATAGACTCTGAACTGCTAGTGCCAGGCCCAAGAACTGAAAAACAGAAGCAATATAACAGATTTCTAGGACAGGACAAGGGAGTGTATGTGGAGAGGAGAGGGTGCTGTGCATCTCTCTATCAAGCTTGAGGGAAGGAACATAATACTTGGTTTAGACCAGTTCTGAGCACCCAAAAAAATTGGGGCAGAGACCTGGCTGGTGAACCATGAATTGCCCAGCATGGGAGGAAGCTAAGACCTTTTGAGGTCCAGCTGCCAAGAAAAATACAGAGAAGTGGGAAGTAAAAAGTGAATGATAAGGAAAATAAAGAGGGAAAAAGATAGAAAGGACCAAAGATTTTAGGAAAAAGAAATCTTAAAGACCTTGAACATAACCAAATCACTATTAACAACAGAAGGATCTAGTAAATGAGTTCAGGTATCTATAAATAAATACTGAGAAATAAAGGAAAATAATCCAACACTTAATAAGACAGAGGACTCTGTGGAATTTGAAGGGAACATGAAACCACAACACACTATTCCTAAATGGTTTAAAAGAGAAATGAGAGTTATGAGAACAGAATTTATATCCTATACAGTAAAAATAATGAAGAGAATAGAAAAAAATGCAACAGCAATTCTCACCAAAGATATAAATAAGCAAACAATAGTTTTGGAATGTAAATAGACAAGATTGAAGGACAACCTAGAAGAGAAGCATAAAACAAAAATATTAAAAGAAAATATAGCCCTTGTGCAAAGAAAATATACTAATCTTAAAGACAGGATGTGTAGAGACAGCCTAATTATCATCAGTCTCCTGGAAGAACACAAAAGGACAAAAATTTTTAAAACCATAATGAAGGAAATAGTAGAAGTCAACTGCTCAGAACTTCTGAACATAGAACATGAAATTCCAACAGAAAGAGTTCACAGATTGCTTTCAAAAACAACAAACAAACAAACAAAAATGAATGCTGCAAACAAGAAGATAAAGAGTGGCTAAATTTAAGAATTCAATTCAGAAACAAGAAGTTATACAAGCTATATGGAAAAAAGACCTTCAAATGCAAAGTAAAGGAGATTCAAATAACACAAGACTATTCTACACCCACTAGAAAAAGGAGGAGTAAATGGAATGTGTTCCAAAGAGCAGTGGAGTTTAGGATAAAGCGAATTTGAGTGTTACCACTCAGGACAAAAGATGAGTGTTCAATAATAAAGAAGAGATTGAAAAAATTTTAGAAAGAAAACCAGAATTGAAGAGATTATTTGCTTCTCAAACAATAGAAATGCAGAAAGATGGAATAAATGCAGCAGGCAATGGCAACAACAGCATTAGAGTGACAACAGAGGAACCGGTATAAGACTTCTTTTTAAATACTCACAAAGAGACAGGGATGAAAGTGGAAATCTGTAAGAGGTAACAGTGGAAAAAGGCAGGGGACATTATGGAAAGAATCTGGGTACATCTTACATGTACACGGATGCTTCTTTTGTGGGACTACATTACAACATGAAAGGGTACATGAAATAAGAGAGGGGGACTGGAGGGTGGAAGTTTTTAGGATAAACCAGGGCCAATTCAAGGACTAGCAACAAAAGGAAAATGACCTTAATAGTCTCAGAAAGAGAAGAACTCATAGGGAACATATTAGAAAGGGAGGGGTAAGGAAGGAGACTATTTTGGAAGTGGTCGAGGGAGTCGCCTGCCTCACTTTCCCCTCCAGTGTCTTCTGGGTCTAGTGGCCAGATATAGATCAAGATGAAAAAGATCCATGGCCCTGGATGCAAGGGGAGCATCCTTTTAAACTTCTTAAACTGAAGTCTTCAGCAGGCCTCAGTTTGACTGAGGTTGTACCTATTCAGGATTTAAGGCTAGGTAGCAATTGGGTAAATGATCTCCTCTTTAACACAGGAGGGAGTTTTCTAGGCAAATATAGGGGGGGGAAATGAATAGATCAATAGTGGGGGCTTCAGGTATGTGAATGAGAGTCTCTACCATGGGACAGTATCCTTTCTGAAACCTGCAGCAATTGGTATAGTTCTGGGAATAAGGCAAAAATGGAAAAGTGAATGAATGGGACAAGCTCTACAAGGCAGTAGCAGAAAGCACCCAGAAGGGAAAACCTAGAATGAAATCCTGGCATCTTGGAAGCTTTGATTTTACTAAGAATGTAGAGAGAAGAGAGAGACCAGATGATTATAGGAGTAGTCATGAATCAGAAAATGAGGATCTTGAGTAAGCAGAAAAAGAAAATGGATAATGAAGAGATTGAATCATTTTTTTGTAAAGGAGAACAAAAAAAAGAAATTTAAAGTAATAAACAGGATTAACTGAAATGAAGGAGAGGAAGAAGAAATCTATTTAATTAATAGAGGAAAAAAAGAAGGGGAAGAAATGTATAACCAGATAAAAGCAGGAAAGAGGAACTAATAGTAATAATAAAATCTCTAAATGGAAAGAAAGATGGAGCAAATGAGAAAAGAGAATCATGAATAAGGGGGAAAGAACCAATGGGAATAAGATTAAAGTAATTGAAGGAATACGTTAATGTGTTTACAGCAGAAGAGGGAGAAAAATGATAACTTAAAAAATTTAGAGACAGATGAAGAAAAACATAAACCTATTTTTATATCTTTAAATGTGAATAAATTAAATAGTAAAAACATAAGAAAAATTGACATATTAAATAAAATAAAGCATATAAACTTACTTTTCCTCCACAACAAATTTTCATCTTCTCATCATGATAAATTTTTCCCCTACATTATTTCCTGTATTTTCATACTAGACTATTATTTTTAAACCCTTATTTTATTGACATATTTTAATATATGACCCTTTTGTAATAATATCCCTTTTTAAAATCTCTATCCTATGAGATATCCCACTTTAACAATGAATACAAACGAAAAGTGGTAAAAAATAATAGTTTAGCAAAACCAATTAACCAATCCACAGTATATGACACTCTATGTAATAATCCCCACCAATGCTTTCCCTCCTCTGCAAAGAAGAGAGGATAAATAATTTTATCAATTTTTTTCTGAATTTGAATATCATAAATATGACTACTCAGCATTTAACCTTTACAATTTTATTCTTACTATTTAAATTGTTTTATTGTTGTTCAGTCATTTCACTCATGTATGACTCTCTGTGTCCCTATTTGGAGTTTTCTTAGCAAAAATACCAAAGTAGTTTTGACATTTCTTCTTCCAATTCATTTTGCAGATGAAAAACTGAGGCAAACAGGATTAAATGACTCATCTAGGGTCACACCACACAGTAAGTGTCTAAGCCCAGATTTGCACTCATGAAGATGGTTTTCTTGAGTCTGGTCCTGAAGCTCTATTCATTGAACCACTTACATTATTGTAGTCATTGTAAAGATTATTTATTTTCCTGGTTTAGCCTACTTCAGTTCACATAAATTTCCCTATGACTTCCTGAATTCTTTTATTTTATCATTACAGCATTGTAATATCCCATTACTTTAGATACCACAACTTGTTTGGCCATACCCAGTTATCAATTCTACTTTGTTTTTACTTCTTAGATACTGAAAAAAGTGTTGTTATGAGTATTATATAAGTATATAATATTTATTCTTCCCTATGGTTTCTCTATATTAAAAGGTACAGATGTTTTAGACACTTTTAAAACATAATTCCAAGTTGTTTTCCAGAATGGAAAGTCGACAGTGTATTACTGTGCCAGCCTTTTCACTATAATTAATTTTAGTCAACTGTATGTTGCTGTTCTTCCAACACTGATGGCTTCTATCTTTTGTTATTTTTATCATTTTATTTGGTATGAATTAGACCTTGGTGTTGATTTTCATTCCCTTATTAATAGTGATTTGAAGCCATCTTATATGATTTTAATAGTTTTTTATTCTTTTTATAATAGTAATATCTTTGACTACTCATCCAATTGGGAATAGCTTTTGATCTTTATATATTTGTTTTAATTCCACAAATAACATGACTATTAAATCATTATGATAGAGATTTGATTCAAATTTTCCCTAATTAGCATTTTTCTTTCTTATCTTAGTTGATTTTGTCCTTGCAAAAAAACTTTTCAATTACATGAATTCAAAGTTACATATGTATAATTATTTCATTCTTTATTTGGTTAAGATTTCTTCCCTAACTACTCCTGTAAAAATAGTACCTTCTTTTTTTTAAATATTTGATGTTATGGGTTTTTATTGAATTAATATTTATTAATGTGAAATTCAGATATATTATTTTCTAGTACAAATGATGAAATAAAGTAAAATGAAAGAAGCCCAAAGAAAAATGAGATTATATAAATAACTTTCTTGAGTGGTGATATGGCATTGTAGATGGAGAGCTGAATTTAGTGTAAGGAAATCATAAATCCACATATTACCTCTGGCCCATACTTGCATGATTTTTTAATTGCCTATTCTGACTCCTAGCAAGTCATTTAATTTTCCAGTGACCCAACCAGCTCTCTAAGGAAGGAAACCTTTGCCAAGATGCTACTATGTACCAGGCATTGTGCTAAGTACTTTTAAAATATTATATAATTTGATTCTCACAACAATCTGAGAAATAGGTGTGATCATTGTCCCCATTTTCCAGTTGAGGAAACTGAAGCAAGTTGA
The DNA here is from genome assembly GCA_023553655.1 of Myrmecobius fasciatus. Lineage (NCBI taxonomy): Eukaryota > Metazoa > Chordata > Mammalia > Dasyuromorphia > Myrmecobiidae > Myrmecobius > Myrmecobius fasciatus. Next base: position 248,687 of record JAJPUD010000522.1, read on the forward strand.
ATATCTTGTCTTAAGTCACATAGCTAGTGTCTGAGACTGTATCTGAACTCAGGTATTTCTGACTTCAAGTCCAAAGCTCTACCCACTGTGCCATATAGCTATCTCTAAGAGCATACTCTAATCTAATAGCAGACTCTATTCTGCCTAAGTAAAAGGTGTTCTTTGCTAAGAGCTCCTGACAGTGATAAAATCGGATAAAAAGTATTTATTAGTTGATCCTTACAACCAGTTAGCCCTGCAGTTAGCCCTGTGTATGCTTTGCTTTGCTTTGATTGCGATTGAGTACAGGTTTTTAGGTAAATACTCTGTGTCTTAATGAATGGAAAACACACACCAGCACTAGTTATAGCTTAGTGGAAAGAATGCAAGACATAAAGTTACCAGACTAAATCTCCATTGGGAAATAATTTAATCCCACTGGGAATCAACTAATTCATCTATAAAAATGGAACAAAAATTTAATTAGATCAAGATTTATCAATTGCCTTCTATGTTTAATACACTGTGTTAGGCACTAGAGATTCAAAGACACAAAATAACACAGTCTCTACTATCAAGAAGTTACCAACTTAATGGGCACATTAAATAGTGATGGAGATAAAGTACATACATAAATAATTCTACTATAATGTTTTATAGTATATGCTTTATTATATATGTTTTACTATAAGGTGTTATAGAGAGGAAGAGGAGGAAAATTTGAAAATGTAGGGGGGGTTGGGTTGGAGAAACATATCCTTGAAGTTTTCATGGAAGAGTTGGCAAGAGTTGAGACTTGAAGGCAGAGGAAGCTTTCAGCAAATAGAAACAAAAATGGAATGAGTGCATTTTGGTAGGTATATTAAAAATAAGTCAAAGACATATTAAAAATAAGTTGAAGAATAGAGAAAATAAAAACAAGATGATCAACCTGTCATAGCCATTCAGCCAAGAGGTGATGAGGAAAGGAACACTGATAGAATATGGGGAAATAAAAGTGTGCATGGGAGACTAATTCTGTAGGAGTACTTGATGGACTTTGATAGCTGTAGGAAGTGAGAGAGAAAGAAGAGTCAAAAATGACCGTGAAGTTTTGAACTTTACTGAGACAATGGAACTGATGTCAATAGACATAGGTGTTAAGGACCATGGCTAAGTATGAAGGGACAGGTCAATTATCCAAAAGCCCCCACCCCCACTCCACCCCCCAACACCCCAAGCTGGGAATCATAACACCTCTGAAGGAATTGCAAATTAGCCTTTACTGACACAAATGTTGCTTGTGGGTTGGGAATGAAATAAATTGGAGGCTAGAGGGAAGAGGAGAGAGGTCAGAAGATGCAACTGCCTCTCAGTCTCCTTGTATCATCATCCTCTCACATGAAGGGATCTGTTCTGCTGGTCATAATTAGATCCTCAACAGCCACTAGCAGATTCCGCCGTAACACATAGGAAAGTTGAGAAAAGAGTAAAGGTACAGGGCAGGTGGGTGGCACAGTTGATGACATAGTTGATAGAGTGTTGGATCTTGATTCAAGAAAACTCATCTTCATGAGTTCAAATCTGGCTTGGATGCTTGCTAGCTTGTGACCCTGATAATCCTGTTTGCCTCAGTTTCCTCATGTGTAAAATGAGGTAGAGACAGAAATGTCAAATCACTCTAGTGTCTTTGCCAAGAAAATTTCAAATGGATTCATGAACAAGCAGATACAACTGAAAAAATGACTGAACAACAACAAAAAGATTTAGGAGGAAGCAGTTAAGCTGAGTTTAGTTTCATACATCAGTTTGAGTTTAAAGTGACAGCCAGATATCTAGATGGAAATGTACAGTAAGAAGTAGGAAATGTGAAATCTGAGCTCAGGAGAAAGATTGGGGCTAGATATAGGGATGTAGAAACATTTGCTTGGAAGTACATTTACCATAAGAAGAAATTGCAAAAGTGACAGAGATGGACAAGAGAGAGAGTATCAGGAAAAAAAAAGAAGAGCATTGAGGAGATAGTTCTGGGGGACACAAACACTTGGTTAGTATCAGAAGTAAGATTAAACACTAATTAATACCATGAGTTCCTCAATCTGGTCTTCACTCATGGGCTCATAGGGTTGAGAGTAACAGAGTATATCTGTTATTTATAATTTATATAAGGACTTTTGGAGGTCCACATAGTTTCAGCTAAAAATCGATGGGAAATCTGCTACTTGGTTCTTCATAAGGAGGAGGTAAACTATAGGTGTGAAATGAAATTTATGCTATTTAGACATGGTTCATTTGTTGGCTTATTTGTCTTAGCTGTACTTTGTTACTTTTATTGAGTATAGTGATACTATGCAATAACCATCATTTTTTTTTGTTCTTGTTGCTTGTTTATTTCTTTTTAAAATTTTCAATATTTTCCAAATACATGTAAAGAAAGTTTTCAACATTCATTTTTGCAAGATTTTGTGTTCCAGATTTTTCTCCCTCTCTCCCATATCTTTCTTTCTTCCTAAGACAAGTAATCTGATATGGATTAAATATTGCAATTCTTTTAAACATATTTTCATATTTGTCATATTGAGCAAGAAAAATCAGAAAAAGGGAAAAAAACAAAAGAGAAACAAAAAAAACCAAACAAAAAATGTGAAAATATTATTGCTTTGATCCACATTCAGTTTCCATAGTTCTCCTTCAATAACAGTCATGCTTAAGGAAAATGTGTTAATAAAACCTTTTTTTAAAAAAACACAGGGAGGGGGGGGGGAGGAGCCAAGATGGCAAACTGCAGACAGCTTTCTCTGTGAACTCCTGGGACCTTCCCTCAAACCCAGACAAAGTGAGCCTTCCAACTAGTTTTTGAGTGAGGGCCCCGCCAAACATTTGGACTACAATGCACTTCTATCAAAAATCTACCTTGAAAGAACTCTGGAGAAGGTTAGCCTCAGGGGAAATCGGCCGCTGGTCCCAATCAGACTCCAGCCGGGGCGGAAGTCAGGGCTGCGATAGATGGGTGGATTTTAGGCACCCAGGAAGCCCCTGGGAGATGCCTGGGCCACTTTGCTCTGCTTGCGGGCAGGTGCTTTGGCAGATCTGTCTTTGGTATAGGGTGGATCGAGAGCAGCTGAAAACGTGGTCCTAGTGCGAATCTAGCCCGACCAGCCTCAGACTGGAAGTCAACTCGGCAAACTGCCTCAGGGCAAATACAAATTGTTGCAGTTTTCTCTGCTTTTGACCAATATCCCAACTTTAAATCATGAGCAAGAAGCAGAAGAGAGCTCTCACCATAGAAAGCTTTTACAGAGAAAAAATAGAACAGTCCCCAGATCCTGACATTATGAAAACAATTCCAGATGAAGCCACAAAGGCAGACTTAAGTTGGTCTCCCTTTCAGAAGGCTTACCTGGATGATTGCATTAAGAATCTCAAAAGAGAGCTAAAAGAAGAATGGGGAAATAAATTGAGATCAGGGCAACAGAAATATCAAAAACTGGAAAATAGGACTGGTGAATTGGAAAAAGAAAACAGTTCACTGAAAAACAAAATTGGTGAATTGGAAAAAATCACCAATTCACTGGAAAATAAAAATGGTGAACCGAAAAACAAAATTGGTGAATTGGAAAAAGACAACAATTCACTGAAAAACAAAATTGGTGAATTGGAAAAAGACAACAATTCACTGAAAAATAAAACTGGCAAAATGGAAAAAGAATGCATTGAATCAAGAAATTCAATTGGCCAGCTACAAAAGGAGCTAAAAAAGATAACTGAAGGAAATAATACTTTAAAAATTAAAATTGAACAAATAGAAGTAAATGACTCAATAAGACTTCAAGAATCAGTCAAAAAAAAAAAAAAAAAATGAAAAAATAGAAGAAAATATGAAATATCTCCTAGGAAAAACAACTGACTTGGAAAACAGATCCAGGAGAGACAATTTAAGGATTATCGGACTCCCTGAAAGCCACGATGAAAAAAAGAACCTGGATGCTATCTTCCAGGAAATCATGAAAGAGAATTGCCCTGATATTTTAGAATCAGAAGGCAAAATTGGCATTGAAAGAATTCACCAATCACCTCCAGAAAGAGACCCCAAAATGAAAACCCCAAGGAATATCGTGGCCAAATTTCAGGACTATCGCACCAAGGAAAAGATATTGCAAGCAGCTAGAAAGAAACAGTTCAAATACCGAGGAACTGTCATTAGAATTACACAGGATCCCGACAGGAAAAGTTAATGATGAATGTTGGAGGGGATGTGGGAGGGCTGGGACACTGATGCATTGTTGGTGGAGCTGTGAACGGATACAGCCATTCTGGAGAACAATTTGGAGCTATGCTCAAAAAGTTATCAAACAGTGCATACCCTTTGACCCAGCAGTGTTTCTACTGGGCCTATATCCCAAAGAGATTTTAAAAGAGGGAAAGGGCCCCACATGTGCAAAAATGTTTGTGGCAGCCCTTTTTGTAGTGGCTAGAAACTGGAAATTGAAAGGATGCCCATCAATTGGAGAATGGCTGAATAAATTATGGTATATGAATGTTATGGAATATTATTGTTTTGTAAGAAATGACCAGCAAAATGATTTCAGAGAGGCCTGGAGAGACTTACATGAACTGATGCTGAGTGAAATGAGCAGAACCAGGAGATCATTATACACGGCAACAACAGTACTACATGATGATCAATTCTGATGGACATGGCTCTCTTCAACAATGAAATGTTTCAAACCACCTCCAATTGTTCACTGAAGAAAGCCATATACACCCAGAGAGAGGGATGTGAAATGTGGACCACAACATAACATTCTCATACTCCTTGATTGATGTTTGCTTACATTGTGTTTCCTTTATCTGATATATCGTTTGTGTAGATAAGATTTTTCTTGCACAACAATGATAAGTTTGGAAATATGTATACATATATTCGATTTGCCAATATTTTAACATAATTAACATGTAGTGGATATCCTGCCATCTAGGGGAGGGGTGGGGAGTTGGGGGGAAAAATTTGTAACGGAAAGCTCTGTAAGGGTTATTGTTGAAGAATTACCCACACATATGTTATGCAAATAAAAAAACACAGGGAAAAGGCTTGTGGAACATATATAGGTTGAAATCAATTTTCTCTCTTATTATAAGACAATATTCCTGATGAACAACACCTAAGTTTTCTTTTTTTTTCTTTTTTTAAAATTAAATTTTTTTTCAATTCACATTTCCTTTTTTTATTAAAGCTTTTTATTTGCAAAACATATGTATGGGTAATTTTTCAACACTGACCCTTGCAAAGCATTCTGTTCCAAATTTTTCCCTCCTTCCCTCCATCCCTCCCCTAGATGGCAGATACTTTAATACATGTTAACTATGTTATGACAAATCAAATATATGTATACATATTTATACAACTATCTTGCTGTACAAAAAAAATTGGATCTACAAGAAAAAAAAACCTCAGAAGGAAAGCAAAATGTAAGAAAACATCAACAGAAAGCATGAAAATGCTATGTTGTGGTCCACACTCAGATGCCACAGGCATCTTTCTGGGAGTATATGGCTTTCTTCATCACTGAACAATTGGAACTGGATTGAAACATCTCATTGTTGAAGAGAACCATGTCCATCAGAATTGATCATCATACAATCTTCTTGTTGCCATGTATAATGATCTTCTGGTTTTGCTCATTTCACTTAGCATCTGTTCATATAAGTCTTTTCAGGCCTCTCTGAAATCATCCTGCTCGTTGTTTCTTAAAGAACAATAATATTCCATGACATTCATATACCATAATTTGTCCAATTGATGAGCATCCATTCAGTTTCCAGTTTCTAGCCGCTACAAAAAGGACTGCCACAAACATTTTTGCATATGTGGGTCCCTTTCCCTCCTTTAATATCTCTTTGGGATATAGGTCCAGTAGAAACACTGCTGGATCAAAGGATATGCACAGTTTGATAACTTTTTGAGCATAGTTCCAAACTGCTCTCCAGAATGGTTGGATCCGTTCACAGTTCCACCAACAATGTATTAGAGTCCCAGTTTTCCCACATCCCCTCCAACATTCATCAGTATCTTTTCCTGTCATCTTAGTTAATCTGACAGGTGTGTAGTGGTATCTCAGAGTTGTCTTAATTTGCATTTCTCTCTCTCTCTCTCTCTCTCTCTCTCTCTTGCAAAACATATGCATGGGTGATCAATAGTGATTTGGAGCACCTTTTCATATGGATAGAGATAGTTTTAATTTCTTCATCTGAAAATTGTCTGTTCATATACTTTGACCATTTATTGATTGGAGAGTGGCGTGAATTCTTATAAATTTGAGTCAATTCTCTCTGTATATTTTAGAAATGAGGCCTTCATCAGAACTCTTAAATGTAAAAATGATTTCCCAATTTATTGCTTCACTCCTGATCTTGTCTGCACTTAGTTTTATTTGTACAAAACCTTTTTAACTTAATACAATAAAAATTATCTATATGGTGGTCAGTTAAGAGTTCCAGTTCTTTGGACACAAATTCCTTCCTTCTCAACAGATCTGAGAGGTAAACTATCCTATGTTCCTCTAATTTGCTTATAATATCACTCTTTATCTCTAAGTCATGAGCCCATTTAGATCTTATCTTGGTATGTGGTATTAGGTATGGGTCAAGCCCTAATTTCTTCCATACTAGTTTCCAATTTTCCCCAGCAGTTTTTGTCAAATAGTGAGTTCTCATCCCCAAAGCTGGGATCTTTGGGTTTGTCAGACACTGTATTGCTATAGTTATTGCTTATTTTGTCCTGTGATCTTATCCTATTCCACTGATCGACTACTCTATTTCTTAGCCAGTACCAAATGGTTTTGATGACCACTGCTTTATAATATAGTTTTAGATCTGGTACAGCAAGGCCACCTTCATCAGCCTTTTCTTTTCACTAATTCCCTTGAAAATCTTGACCTTTTGTTCTTCCAGATGAACTTTGCTACTATTTTTTCTAGATCTGTAAAATAATTTCTTGGAAGTTTGATTTTATCACATGATTTTTCTGCATCTAGTGAGATAATCATATGAGTTTTGTTAGTTTGGTTATTAATATAGTTGATTATGCTGATAATTTTCCTAATATTGAACCAGCATTCCTGGTATAAATCCTACTTGGTTATAAACACCTAAGTTTTCTTCCCTCTCTCAGCTGTGATATATGAACCAACAGACCTTCCTTCTCCACCAATCCTCACATCAGTTTCCTGTAAAGCATAAGCCCCTATCTCCATCTCACAACAGACTTAGAGGATCATACTTAGCTTTAGTGTCTGAAGTGACTTTAAAAGTTATCTAGTGCAATCTTCTCATTTTACTTTAGTTTTTTTTGAAATTTAAATCCATTAATTTTTGTTTAATTAAAGTGCTTTATTTTCAAAATATATACATGGATAATTTTCAACATTCACCCCTACAAACTCTAATTTTTTCCCTTCCTTCCTCCTACCCTTTCCCCCAGTCAGCAAGTGATCCAATATGTGTTAAACATGTGCAATTCCTCTACACATATTTTCACAAATATCATGCTATATAAGAAAAGTCAGGTCAAAAGGGGGAAAAATGAGAAAGAAAACAAAATGCAAGCAAGCAACAATAAAAAATAGTGAAAATACAATGCTGAGGTCCACATTCAGTTCCCATTGTCCTCTCTCTGGGTGCAAATGGCTTTCTTCATCAGAAGACTCAGAATTTCAAATTTCAAATTATCTATTTGAGGTATTTTTATTTGTTATTTTTCTAGCTTTTTTAGTTGCATGCCCAATTCATTGATCTTCTTTTTTTCTCTATTTTATAAAAGTAAGCATCTAGAGATATAAAATTTCCTCCTAATAACCACATTGGCTGCATCCCATAAATTTTGGTATGTTGTCTCATTGTTGTCATTTTCTTGGATGAAATTATTGATTGTGTCTATGATTTGTTGTTTCGCCCACTCATTCTTTAGGATCAGTTTATTTAGTGTCCAATTAATTCTTGCCCTATTTTCCCATGGCTCTTTATTACATGTGATACTTTTTGCATCATGATCTGAAAAAAAGATGCATTTACTATTTCTGCCTTTCTGTATTTGATTTTGAGGTTTTTAATGTACCAACATATGGTCAATTTTTGTATAAGTTCCATGAAATACCAAGAAAAAGGTGTACTCTTTCCTGTCTCCCTTCAATTTTCTCCAAAGAGCTATCTATCATATCTAATTTTTCTAGGATTATATTTACCTCTTTAACTTCTTTCTTTTTTATTTTGTGGTTCAATTTATCTAGTTCTAAGAGAGCATGATTGAGATGCTTCACTAGTATAATTTTGCTGTCTATTTCTTCTTGCATCTCTCTTAACTTCTCCAGGAATGTAGATGCTATAACACTTGGTGCATAAATATTTAGTATTGATATTACTTCATTATCTATGGTATTTTTAAGGAGGATGTAGTTTCCTTCCTTATCTCTTTTAATTAGATCTATTTTTGCTTTTGCTGGATCTGAGATCAGGAGTGCTACCCCTGTTTTTTTTTTAACCTCAGTTGAAGCATAACAGATTATGCATCAGCCTTTTACCTTTACTTTAAATGTATCACTCTACTTTAAATGAGTTTCTTGTAAACAACAAATTGTAGGAGTCTGGCTTTTAATTCAGTCTGCTTTCTGCTTCCATTTTATGGGAGAGTTCATACCATTCACATTCACACTTAAAATGACTAATTCTGTATTTCCCACCTTCTAATTTACCTTGTTATGCTTTTTTCTTTTCTTTTTTTCCTTTTCTCTGGTATTTTTCTTCTGACCATCACCTCAACAGCCCCACCCCTTTATAGCCCTTCCCCCCTTCTTATACCTTTCCCTTACTACTTCTGTTTTCTCTTCTATTAGCCTCCATTTTTTGTTTCCCCTTTCCTCTCCCACTTCCCTTTAAGGTGAGACAAGTTTCTCTGTGATACCAAATATGTCTAATATTCTCTTTTGAGCCAAATCTGACAAGAGTAAGATTCACACTATGTTCATCCCCCTTCTTTCCCTCAATTATAATAGGTCTTCTTTACTTCTTCATGAGATGTAATTTCCCTCATTTTACCTCCATTTTCTTCTTTTTCCAGTATAATCCTCTTTATACCTCTAATTTCTTTTCTATTTTATCACAGTAAAATCAAATTATATCTGCACTCTCTAAGTATATCCATAACAGAGATATTCTTCTCAAGAGAGCTTTCTTTTTTACCTTTTCATGCTTCTCTTGAATTCTGTATTTGAGATCAAATTTTTTGTTCATCTCTGGTCTTTTCATCAGAAATAAATGGAATTCACCTCTATCATTGAATGTTCGTCTTCTTCCCTGAAAGATAAGGTGCAATTTTGCTGGACAGTTGATTCTTGGCTGCAATCCAAGTTCCTTTGCTTTTTTTGGAATATCAGATTCTAGGCCCTTCTATCCTTTAAGGTAAAAGTTGCTAAGTCCTTGATATTTGAATTGTTTCTTTCTGACTGTTTGGAATATTCTTTCCTTGGTCCAATAATTCTGAAATTTAGCTATGATATTCCTTGAAGTTTTCATTTTGGGGTCTCTTTTAGGATGTGATCAGTGAATTCTTTCAATGGCTATTTTACCTATTGATTCTAGGACATCCAGGAAGTTTTCCTTGATAATTTCCTGAAATATAATGTCTAAGCTCTTTATTTCATCATGGTTTTCAGGAAGTAGAATCATCCTTAGATTGTCTCTCCTAGATCTATTTTCCAGATCAGTTGTTTTTCAAATGAGGTATTTTATATTTTCTTCTATTTTTTCATATTTTTTGCTTTATTTGACTGATTCTTAATGTCTCATTGAGTCATTCATTTCCATTTGTTAAATTCTAATTTTCAATGAATTATTTTCTTCAATTACCTTTTTTAGCTCCTTTTGTATTTGGCCAGTTGAATTTTTAAGTGAGTTGTTTTGTTCTATTGATTTCTCCCCCCATTTTACAAATTCTGTTTTTCAATGAGTTGTTTTCTTTTTCATTTTGTCAAATCTATTTTATAAGGAGTTATTTGCTTTTTCTATTTCATTAAATCTATTTTTAGGAGTTTTCTTCAAACAATCTCTGTGTTTCATTTTCCAAATCCTCTTGCAAAGTTCTCATTTCTTTTCCCTATTTTTCTTCTACCTCTCTTTTAAGATCCTTTTTGAATTCTTTCAAGAGAGCCCTTCCAAGAGATGTAGACCAACTCATATCACACTTTGGGGCTTCATCTAGAGATCATCTGCTTTTAGTGTCCTCAGGATTTGAAATCTGTTCTCTTTCTCCATAAAAACTATCTATTATCAGAATTCTTTTTGCTTTTTTGCTCATTTTTTAAAGGGTTGAAGTATTCTTTTAAGGTAAAGGGGAAATTGTCCAAGCTTCTTCTACAGGCAACCGTGGTTGCACTGTATTGGTGCTGACTAACTTCTGGTGCTGGGTAGGCATGACAATTTTGTGTTATTCTGGAGTTCTGGGGCTCACACTTTGCCTTTTGTATTTATGTTAGATGTCTGACAGCTAATCTGCTAATCTATTGGCTTGAAACTAGGACAGAGTAGTCAACACTACTGTAGATCCCTCCTGTTATGTTTCCCAGCATGCAGGGCCCACATCACCCGGGGTCTCTGCACTATGACTCAGTGCTCAGCCACCTCCCATGGTGTCTGATTGAAACAGACCTTTTCCGAAATTCTTTCAAAATATCTTTTGCTGGAAATGTGTAATCCTTCAAATATTTGTGGTTCTGTCACTCCACAATCTTCTCATTTTAAAGATGAAGAAACTGATACTTACAACTTGAAGTTATGCCCAAACTCTAGTTAGGGGAAAAGTTAGGATTTGAACTTGGAAATTCTGAATACAAATTCAATTTTTTCCACTGCTCTTCAAAAACTGTCTCCTTTGGAAGCAAAAAAGGATACAAAACTGCATTTAAGATAACCAACTGTATCTCCCTCCAAATATTAACAAAGAATATCTGAGAGTTCTAACTGGGTCTTGTCCTGCAAAGAATTAGCTCTCTATGTGTCTGCTCAGTTTGCAGATGCAATCACCTAGAGAAATGCAAATTTAATTTTCCTTTGGTACTTCTGAAGAGAGCTGTGTGAAGAAAGTGATAAAGTTGAAAACCAGATTGTAAGATCCTGAATAAGTGGATGGTGATAAACTAAGTGAAGGGAGGGGAATAAACATTTATATAATACCTACAGTTGTGCCAGGCACTATGCTAAGTATTTTTACAACTATTATCTCATTTATTTCTCAGTACAATTATACAAGTTAAGTGCTTATTATTATTATCCCCATTTTAGAGTTGAAGGAACTGAGGCAATTAGAAGTCAAGTAACTTTTCCAGGACCACAGAGCAAATAAATATCTGAGACTTGATTTGAACTCATGTTTTCCTGAACCTACCTTCATCCTAAAACACTCAGCTGCCTCCTAGTACTGGTAGAGAGCAAAGGACCATTTTTAGACATTTACAACTAAAGAGCAGTGAAGTGGGGAGGAGAGAGATATATTTGTGGCTTTAGATAATGTATTTTTCAAGGAAAGTTTTCTTCAGAACCTAGGTTCTGAAGCTAATATAGAGGGAAAGCACATAAATGAGAAAAGAGAAGTTTGATGATGGGTTCATGAAGTAAAGACCTGGAGGAGACCGGAGAGGGAAGCAGAGGACTTGAGTCACAATCCTGGTTGTCATTAGCAGTTCATGTAATTGGGAAAGTCACTTGTCCTTTCTGACCATTCCTTTGATATATGAAGCTGAGATAATCAGAAGCATCTCTTTTAGATTGTAAGAATTCTCTGGGATCAAAGAATGACTATTTGATCCCTTGCTGAGAGACACAACAATTCTTATTTACTTCTAAAAATGACTGGCAAAGATAAAGTCAAGATGGCTGAGTAAAAGCAGTGAGAGAATCTCCCGAACTTTCCCCTAAACTTCTCCAAATTTCTTTAAATGATGACTCTCACAAAAAGATGGAGTTAAACAATTTTCCAGCCCAGGACAACTTGGAAGATTGGCAGGAAAGGTCTGTCAAAGCAGAAAAAGAGTGGAGAACAGTCCAGCACAAGCCATGCCAGCATAGCAACTGAATCAGTGGCAGCAGTCATGGTTTCCAGACTTCTCAGCCCAGAGACAACAAAGACAACTTTGAAGGTCATCACCTTGTCGTATCTGGGTGAGATTGGAGCATAGTCCATTGCAGACTGTGCCAGCATAATCTGGGCCCCAGGAAAACAGAAACAGGGTTTGGAAGTCATTGAATCAGGGGTGGTAGCAGCTGCTTCCAGTGTTCTCAGTCCCCAGAGAGTAAGAAAGTCAAACAACTGGTCAAATGGAGATTACAGGGATCTCTATGGCAGTACTGAGACAGGACTTTGTTGCTTTGCCCATATTTGCATCAAGGTCACAATCCTGGGTGGCTGTCCCAGAGTAAGGAAGAGTACTAGTATACCAAAGTTTTGAGTGGGGTTCCAGGCTGCTTGTGGTTCACTCACAGACCAGAGCACAGGCTGGGAAAGTAGTGAACATACCTCTACTTAGATCATACCATCTTGGAAGAACTAAAAGCTTACAGGTGCCAGAAAGATCTCTGAAAACAGCTGCATGAAACCCCTGAAGCTTGGGATGGTGTACCCTCCACCCTGAAAGCAGAGCCCTACTTTAAGAAAGAGTTTAAATTCAAGTAATAGGGTTGGAAAATGAATAAACAATAGAAAAATATTCTGACCAGAGAAGATTACTAGAATGACAAGAAAGATCAAAACAAACATTCAGATGATAATAAAGTCAAACCTAATACATCCAAAGTCTCCAAGAAACATATGAATCCGTCTCAGGCCATGAAAGAGATCAAAAAGAATTTTAAAAATTAGGTAAGTGAGGTAGGGCAAATATTGAGAAGAGAAATGAGAATGATGCAAGAAAATCATGAAAAAATATGAATCAACAGCTTGGTAAAGGAGATACAAAAAATACGTCTTAAAACAAATGGTAAATGAAGTTCAAAAAGCCAATGAGGAGAAGAATGCCTTGAAAAGCAAAATTTGTGAAATGGAAAAAAGGCATGAAAATTCATCAAAGAAAAAAAAAATTTTAAATGTAGAATTGAGCAAATGGAAGCTAATGACTTTAGAAATCAAGAAAAAAACTAAACTAAAAGCATGAAAAAATTGAAGAGTGTGAAATATCTTATTGAAAAATAGATTTATAGGTCTGTATCCCAAAAGAGATTTTTTTTAAAAAATAAGGGAAAGGAGCTATATATGCAGAGATATTTATAGTAGCTCTTTTCTGGAGGCAAGGAATTGGAAACTGAGGGGAATGCCCATCAGTTGTGGAATGACTGAACAAATTATGGCATGTGATTATGATGGGAAACTATTGTTCTATAAGAAATGATGAGCAGAATGCTCCCACAAAAACCTGGAAAGACTTCCACAAGCTGATGGGAAGTGAAATCAGCTGTCTACAAAGTAACAGCAATCTTATAAGATGATCAGCTGTGAATGACTCAGTTATTCTTGGGTCATTACAATGACCCAAGACAACTCTGAAGGACTTATGATAAAAAACGTTATCCACATCCACATAAAGAACTGATGGTCTTTAAATATGGATTGAAGCATATTTTTAAAATTTATTTTTCTTAAGGACTTGTGGTTTTTGTTTTTTTTTTTTGGTCTATATTTTCTTTCACAACTTGACTATTATGGAAATGTTTTGCCTGACTACACATGTATAACCTATATCAAATTGCTTGCCTTCTCAATGAGGTAGGGTGAGGAGGGAAGAAAGGAGACAATCTGGAACTCAACATTTTAAAATTGAATGTTAAAATTGTTTTACATGTAACTGAGGAAAATTTAAATATTTTTTTTTCATAGTGGAACATTTTAATATCATAAAATTTTTTATCTTAAGCCAAAAAAAGCATCATAAACCTAGAATTTTTCTCAGTAAATGCACAAGTAAAGAAAGGATACCCATGCTTTCTTTTTTTTTTTAATAAAGCTTTTTATTTGCAAAACATATGAGTGACATTTCAACATTGACCTTTGCAAAAAAACTTTTTTTTCCCAAGCTTTTCCTTTCCTTCCCCCCACCCCACACCCCTAGATGACAGGTAATCTAATACATGCTAGATAGGATAAATTATATGACAAATACAATACATGTATACATATCTATACAGTTATCTTACTGCACAAGAAACATCAGATCTAGAAAGAGAAGAAGAAAAAAAACAACCTAAGAAGGAAAACAGAATGCATGGAAATATTCACAGAAAGCGTTAAAATGCTGTGTTGTGGT